>VWZQ01008663.1:460176-470747 GCA_013397015.1 Myiagra hebetior | reverse complement strand
CGTTGTCCGAAAACGCGGCTCCGGCGTGTCCCAGGCGAAGCGCGTGTCACCCCCTGCCGCGCTGAAATTAATGGAAATGCAGAGCCCGAACCTGAAAATGCCGAGTGCAGTGCGCTCACATCTGTTTAAAATAAAACTCGGTGGGTTTGGGGGTAGGTTTGGGGTTTGTTGGTTTGGGGATTTTTTTTTTCTTCTTTTTTTTTTTTCTTCTTTTTTTTTTTTTTTTTTTTTTTTTTTTCTGCTACAAAACCTGGAAAGCCCCGCTGCTCCACTCAGGTTCATAGGTTCATGAGGACGGAGGCGGTGGCACCCTCGTTCACCTTCCCATCGAGCTGGTCCCACCTTGCCTCGGCAAGAATCCAGTGTTTTCTCCCGTAGTGTTGCCAAAGGTGCCGCTGCAGGTGCTGGGTGAGCCGGGCAGAAACCCGCCGGCTGTCCCTCAGACGCTGAAGGAAGAAAGCAGCCCTCCAAAGAGGTTAGCCCTTGCCACCCAGACACCTGATGGCAGCAGGAGGAGAGCAGAAAAGTGAAGCGTTGGCTGGTCTTCCTCTTTGTGATTTTGTTTTCCTCTTTGCCTGTTTTTTTCCCCCCCTTTTCATAGGTGCATTATCCATCTGTCTCTTAATGTGCCTTTATATGCCTTTCCACCTTCCACCTGTTTTCTGTGATTTACCTTTCAAACACAGAACATCTTAGATTTCATTTACTCTGATGAGTGAGGACTGCAAAAGCTGGAGAGATGCATGTAGGAAATTGAAGTGAATTTATGCTAGTTTGGCATTTTGGAAAACTACTGCCCGCAGAACACTTAGGGCACACTCAGCAGTACCACAAGCATGCCCACGTCAGTCAGCACGTAGCAGTGCTCTGGACGACTGTCTCTGGAAATGGGGAAAACAGTTTGGTCTCCAGCTCAGGTCTCTGTTCTTCCTGTAGGGATTTCTAGTGAAAGTGCTAATCAAAGTGGGCATAACACCCCCCTACCCCTCCCAGCTTAATTCTGCTTAATCCTGAGACACAGTCATCAGACAGTAACAGCCTTGAGAAGCTTGTTATCTGAACCCAGCAACTTGGAGATGAAAGGAAATATAGTCCTCCATGGTATGATACTTGAGCTATCTAGGTGCTGCAGCATCAAGCTTTTTCAGCTTATTTAATTTTATGCTTTATGCTTGCCCAGAAGTTGAAAGCTGTAATATTTCTTTTTTCTTAAATTACATTTTTAAGATGCGTAGGAAACAAGCTTGAATATGAATTACAGTGATGGCTTCTAATGTTTATGTGCAAGATCAACTATGTGGTGCAGTACTATCTTAACCACCTTAAAAATGTCTGTGCATATTGAACGAGGAGAAAGGAATACTTTGGATAGGTCTTCTGCTTTTATGTCATTTGCTTTTAGGAAAAGGATATTTGGATAGCGCACATTTCACACTTGTACATATATGGAGATTAGTAACTATTTGGGGTATTTGTAATGCACTTGATTAGGTGGTTTTATCCAGGAATGTTGGTCAGCTGTGTGTGATTAAATGGTTTGAAAGGAATGCAGGTCAGCTCCAGAATACAATGTCATATAGGAGTATGGCCTGCCTGACAAACACCGCTGATGAAAAGACAAACCAAAAAAATCTTATTTTAATTTGGAGTCTATAAATACCATCCGTATGCAAATGCACTTTGTAAGATAAAAGCTTGCCAAGCATCTTTGTATGTATTATATATAACAGTATCTCAATTAGTACTGATAACCCTGTTTATGTATGTACTTCTGAAATCATTGCTGAAAATATTGTTTAAACAAGAAGTGCTGATTAGGCTCTATGACTAAAAAAACTGTAAATTATGATACATGACCTTAGTTCTTGTAAGAACTTCAGGATGGATTTTTACTGCCAGTTATATGGCCTCATCATTATTTTTTGTCTAACATAAAATCACAAAATGTTAAGTCTCTTTTTCCTGTCCATGCAGATACAAAAACTTGCTGAGATACTAAAAAACTTGTCATTGATAATCCTATTCCCAGTGGAGTAAAGTGATTCAAGAATGTGTTGCCTGTTGTTTTTCTGGTATGTCTCTCCAGGATCACTTGGTGGCTTGTAGAACCTCGGTGCTCCTAGGTGAAGGCAGGGCCAGTATTTGTGTCAGCTGCGGAGTGTGGCTGGATGCACATGAGAACAGACTGATCTGTGGCCCACAGCAAGGGCTCCTGGCAGTCAGCAGCAATCACAGCATCCATCAGTGATCACCTACATTGACGTTAATGAAAACACAAAACTCCTTTAATTTTGAAATTTTTCTAGGTGATGAATTTCAGGCAGGTTCAAAAGTGTGGTGTTTGACAGCTCAGGTCATGAAGACCATGACCACATTTTACTTAAGGCACAAAGCCCATGGAGACACTTCCTGCAGGAGATTTTCTGTTCCTATGCAGGACCAGTGCTGGTGCCTCTATACTTGTTCCTGGAAATGTGCAGCAGTCTTGTGAAGCTAAAGATACACAGGAACAGAAAGGAGGCAGCAGAAGCCTGGAAGAGATGAGTCCAGCAACATACAGCACATGCCATTTTTTCCAGAGCATCGAGGCTGGGAATCAGTGTTGTACAGGTAACTCTAACAGTTGGTAACCCTGGGGACCTTAGGTAATTCATACATACAGGCAGCCTGTGAACTTCCACATGGTGATCTAGGGCTGCTGATGTACAATATCTCCACCAAGGAACATCACCAACAGTATCATATTAAGCAAAACCTAGCAATTACAGTGAAAGGGTATGTCCTGAAATAACAAAGAACAAGCTTTAGTTTGGTCAAATGATGAACCATGATGACTCACAGTCATTCAAGGCAGTTGTCGGGGCACTTACATGTTCTCTTAAAAAAATATTAAAACCACATTTAGCTTTGAGAATCAGTAAGAACAACTACTATTTTTAGAGCATGACACAATTTATGCAATGATTTCAAAAGAGTGAGTCCAACCCAGGTGAATTGTTCCTGTCTTCACCTTCAGATTCTGAGTGGAGATAAACAGGACACAGAACAAGTCAACCATGCATCTAACTTCAAAAAAAACATCATTCCTAATTTTTCCCACCTTCTATTTACCCTGCAATAAATATATCAAATATTTTGCTCAGTCTGGAAAAACACTTTAATGGTTAGAAGCACATAAAAATATGGCAAATTATGGTATAGGTACAATTCTATTAGGCTGAGAAAATGATGACTATTGCTTAGACTGCTAGAAATAATGATTTACTGTTTCACTTTGATTGTGACAAACGGTACCACACAAGTTGACAAGTAAATCAGCCATCTTAGGCTCATGGAACGGCTGCATCTGAAGGAAAATGGAGACTACAAAGCTGGGGCCTCACTAAAACAGTTGTTTTTCTGCTGCATTTTTGCACTGTTTTCAGTGCTTCTAATGCCTGAACCTGATCTGTTAGCCCATGGTGGGCCAATCTGACATCAGCAGAATTCAGAAAGCAAGAGCTTGCCTTGAAAAGAATTCAGATCAGTTCCTCATCCATAAGAAGAGAGAGGATTACAAAAAAAAGCCAAATAATTAGTTCAAAGCCATCTCTCAGTGCATACAGCTTTGTTTCTCGGATTGGACAGAAAGTATTTTCTGCAATCTTAAGAGGCCATTTAGTTGGCAGCATTGTGGGGGGAGAGGAGACTCAAGCCTGGCCTTTATTAAATGCTTATTTATTTGATCTGTTCTGCTGGATAAATCACACAGAGAATTTCACAATGCGACATCCAAGGTCCTGCTTACACATTTGGCGCAGCTATGCAGATGAACTGAACATAGCATGTATGGTTGGAAAGCTAGTAGATGGCTTTACTGCGTGAAAAGGTCAGGGACAATTACCATAATCAGCTACTCTGGCTTCTGGCATAAAGCCCCACAATTCCTGGTTGAACTAGAGAGTGTTTTTCAGAAAGTGATCTAATCTTGATTACTCCACTCCTAGCAACGTTGTTGTAATAGATTATTAGCTTCACTGTTAAATTATGTATGCTTTGTCCATCTTGTCATTCAGCTATTTGAGTTTTGAGTCTGACTTTGCCCAATGTAAATAGGAAGCTGTCCATTTTTATAGGTTTTCTTACCATCTATGTATTTCCAGTATGTTTTCAAGCCTCTTCCCAAAAGTTTTTTGGATAGATTATAAAGAATTTCTTCAAATTTCCTGATATTTTGACAATAATACGAGCCCACAACTTTGAATTTGTGTATATTTGACACCACAGATTTTCATTCTGAAAATTAATGTTGGCAAATCAGAAAGCTTCTGAGTGTGATCCTCACAACAAATTACAGATGCTAATAAATCATTCTCTCTTTCTCTATCTGTTATTCCTCTGCTTTATGTACCAAGACCACCTATCAATACTGCCACATTAGCAAGTTGCCACAAGGCAAGACAGAATTTGAAGCAATGGATTACATGTCTGCTCCATAACTGTCCTGGTGTAGCTCCTTCTCCCTCCCATGCTGAAGCCAGATCACTTGCTGGGGGAATGCTTCTGTTCAAGGGGCAAGTGAATTTGCACTCTTCAGAGGATGAGAGCATGCACAGAAGCAGATCCCACTAAGCAGCTGAACCCAACCGGTTTTTGCATTATCTTACAGCATTAGAGCTTTGTGGGATTACTTGGCTACTGTTTTATACTGGGAATACATGTGTGGTTGGCTGTCCAGAATTATACTCCTCTTTTCTCCCATCCTGTATATGTGACATGCATTCTCTGATGTGACCTCATTAGGCAAGAAAAACAAGGAAGAAGAGTTGGTTTTTAAATGTGATTAGAATATAAAGATGCATGGTGCCAATTCAAAGAAAAGATAAAAAGTCAAAAGCCTTGGAGTTTAAGTTCAATGTCAATTTACACATATCCTTTTCAATTCATTAGGGGTATGAATGAGTCATTAGAGGAAATCCTGACTGGGGAACACATTAACTTGGATTAAGACCAAATATTATGTTTCACTTGAGCCTCAAGCAAAATCTGTACCGCCATAAACTTATTGTAAGAGCCAGAAGTGAATTCCGGTCACAGCAACCCTGTGAATTAATAAAAAACTTTATAGCTTTAACCAGAACACCACTACTGATTTGACTGTTTTGAAGATGCCCCAATTAATAACATTATTTTGAGAGAGTTTAAATCCATGCTTACTGTCAATCCCTTGGCAGAAGACTCCATTTCCTGAATTAGATCAAAGCAAGACATTTCAAACAGTCTTTAAGTAATTGCTAAAATAATGATTTAAAAAAACACTCTAGAGAAAACACTCTGTAAACAAGCTGACTGTAATAAAGGCCTGAAAGGAAGGCAAATTCCCATTAAAAAGTTAGGGCAGAAAAGCTTCAACTTTGGGAGTTGACCAGTGTATTGGGGCCTGTTACTTCTGTGCTGAAATGAAGAGTTCTGCAATAGCTCTCTGTGGAGGGAACTCGGGGGACACAGGGAAAAGACACGGTGTTTCTAAGCATTAGAAAGGTGGCTGCTTCCTTTTTTCTTGATTTACTGAATCTCAGGCAACACGTTCAGACATGCAGTTGCACACAGACACACACATCTGTCTGCATATCTATCTATATGAAAAGAACTTGACACAATGACAGCTAAACTAGCCCTGAAATCATTCCTTGGAAAGTAAATGTCAGCTCTTTATCCCTCTTAGTTCTCTGGGAATCACATAGAAGAGAGAGTTCATTTGCTGGGTTAGCTCAACAAATGAGAATATATCTGTGCTTTGCTTCTTATAAAAGTAAAGGTGCAAACAGTGCCCACGCTACTCCCATTACAGACCACTGTCATTGTGATGCCTTCTTGAACAACCTCTCAGCAGACTTCTGTCATGATCAAAGACACTATTTTGGGTAAAAATAAGAATGAGTTTGGATATATGGAGAGAGATGACAGCAAATAAATGTGGCAATTACACAGAAGGTTGAGTACAGGCATTTTGTGTGCGAGTGTCGACACGAGGCTAAGGACACCTTTAGTAAAGGTGCTGCTTTCTCCTGAAAAAATGCCAGTTCACCTGTAGCATCAAAGAAAAGGGAGTCTCATTGCTGTGATCAGATATTGAGAATTTCCGCCTTCTCAGTGGCTGACAAGATGCTTCTGAACATTAATGTTCACATTAGGAATAAAAATTCCTGTTCATGTGACTCATTTGGCAAATCTGTGTTTATCAGAGCTTACAAAAACCACCTGTCTGCCTGAACTTCCATCTGTAAGACTGGAAATAGTTCTGTGAACAAAGAAAAACACAGGAGAATTCTGCTTTCCTTTACCACAATTAACATTTAGAATTAAAGATTTGTACATATTACTATACATTTCTACTGGAAAAGGGGAAATGTCTTGTGAATCTTCAAGCTGACTTAACCTGACTGCTTCCAGGTTAAGAAATGAGGTTTCAAGCTGGTTTCTGTACTATCACAGAATCATAGAATGGACTGGGTTGGAAGGGACCTGAAAGATCATCTAGTTTTTGCCATGGGCAGGGACACCTCCCACTAGACCACGTCGTTCAGGGCCATCCAGCCTGGCCTTGAGCATTTCCATGGACAGGGCATCCACAGCTGCTTTGGGCAACCTGTTCCAGTACCTCACCACTGTCACAGCAAAGAATTTCTCTCTAATACCTAAACTAAACCTGCTTTCTTTCAATCTGAAACCATTCCCCCTTCCCCTGTCAATACATGCTCTTGGAAAAAGTTCCTCTCCATTAGGCTCTCTTTGGGAAAGGGAAGGCTGAGGTCACCCTGAAGCCTTCTCTCCTTCAGGCTGAATAAACACAATTCTCTCAGCCTTTCTGTGTGGGAGAGGTGCTGCATCCCTCTGGTCATCCTGGTGGCTTTGCACTGGACTCGTTCCATCAGGTTGATGTGCTGGGGACCCCAGAGCTGGATGCAGCTCCAGGAGGTCTCACCAGAGCAAAGCAGAGGGCAGAACCACCGGAAAGGCTCCTTTTCTTACCTTGTTGAGGTAAGAGGCAGTTGAAACAAGCTTATTTCAGACAGCACTTTCTTTTGGCTCTCCTGTGTTATATTTCACTGTAGTTTTCTTTCACTGTTGTTAATTATCTCTTTGCCGCCTTTGATGTCTAACAGATATCTATATAAAGTATTGGGAACTAAAGAAGAAACAATTTATGTTCTTTTTTCTGTTCTACTCTGCTGTTGCTACTAAGTAGTATTTGTCTGCAATAAATAATTCATAAAAGAATCACAATTATAAAGGCATATTAGATTGTGGTACTCTTTGTAAATACCCTTCACAAGAAGATAAGGACTGTGGGTAAAATAGACCAAAACTTAATTAAGAAACAGCATACTGTTCTTCATGAGGAAGAGGGCATATTTTCAAAGCAAAAGCTGAACTGAAGTCTAAACTAAGTCCCTCTGAACTCAGAATACCCTTTGAACCTGGAATACCAGTTTTCCCCACATGGTCAATGACACAGAATCAACCTTTCCCTCTCCCAACACTGACATAGGCAGTTATGAACCAGCAATAACACAATTTTGTAATTATAATTTGAAGTCATCATTTAGTTGTTCTGATACCAAATAGGGTTTCTGCCAGAGAAAACTTTGTTAGTTATTCAAATAGCATTGTATTAAGCATTCAAAAGACTTTCAAAACTCAAAACAGCAGTCATGTCCCACGGGATTCATAGCTCATGTTGTCAATCCATCCTCTGTCCCGTGATCATTGCTGTGATTTACAAAAATAAGACCAGAAAAAAGGCCTAAGAAACAATATGGGCCAAATAACAGCTGTTCTAAATTGTCATAACTTTTCCAATCAAAGAAGAATGATGTTGATTCACACCCATGAAGACTCCAACTCTGATCTTTTTTCTTCCTTCCAATTTGTCATAAGGGGGATAATAGTAGCCAATGCTAACACATCTTGCATGGTATTCCTACTCTCTTTGTATTTGTCCTACTAGTATTGTGTACTACACCAGAGTTATTTTTCTCTTTTGTCCAGCTGTTTCTGTTTCTCCTCCTCTTTCTTTTGTGTCTTTTCCCTTGATATATTATTGTTATTTGAAATGGCAAAGAAACAGGTTCCAATTTTTTTTTCTGCAGAAGAAAACAGATTTATTTGAATCTTTCTTGGCAACCTGTTTCCCACTCATGGGCCACCGTGCGAGTACCAGACTCTGCATTGTGTGACACATACTGGTTGATATTGTGGTATGCCTGCATAATGAGAAAAACTCCAGATCAGCCCTCTCTCCTGTTGAGAGCTTAGAAAATGAAGATGTGAAATTATATCTTCTCTCCTTCTTCTACACTCTTAGCAATATGAGAGGATTAAGAAGCAGTTTGAAACCTGTCATCTACCAGAACAGAATCTCCTAATTTCCAAGGAAGCCTTATATTAGCATCTAGGTGGTTCCTCACATACAATTAGTCCTCCCAGTGTGAGAACTGGAAGCTGGCATGACTGCACTGGGATATGAAACCTGGCAGATGTTTCCTCTAGAGCTGCTATCACCCTGGGTAGTTTAGAAATGCCTTTTGGTCGCTTTAAATGGTTTGGGAGCTGGCCTTGGATCAATATGAGGACCAATCTATTCAGCCCTCTTTCCCACACCCCTTGGTGTGATTGACAAGTCCAAATTGAACATCTCAGACAATCTGCGCCAAGAATTAGAGTTTAACCCAGAAACCTACTCAGTACTATCAGAATTTTTACAGCAATAGGCTATCAAATCCTTTGCCCTTTGGGAGATTATCCTGGGCCAGGTATGATACATTGCAGTTATGAAGCCTGAAGGCTCACAGGGTCATGGGTCATCCTCCATTAGGCAAAACAGGCTGTCTCCTGGCCAGCCAAAAAACCAAGGTGTATTTTTGCCAGCTATTGCTTTTTGGATATCTAATTTAAATAATGAAGCATAAAAAGGCAAAGTTTAGAACCTGACCTAAGGGTCTGAGGTTAGTTCTTTCTCTTAAGGGTGATATCATCAAAAATAAAATATGAGTGAAAGTTCAAGCACTGGAGATCATGGAGGCAGGTAGCTGTGAATTAGCTAAGAAGGATTTGTGAACTTCAAGAATAAAATAAACAAAACAAGAGTAATTGCGATCTGACATTGATGTGTGCCAAAATCCTGCATCTCCCTTTGAAGCCACACAGTTTAAGGGAAGCTGTGGAATTTGCAGTCTCAGCACCTGTCAAGATTACAGATGGACAACAGAAATTTTTTTCCAAATACAGGTTAAAACAAGAAAGTAGAAGGATTCCTGAAAGCAGGAAAAGGAAGGCACAATTAGAAAGATAGGAAACATTCAAGAAAATTCTTTTACTGGGTCCAGTGCGAGTGGGTAAGAATTTGATTATGGCATGTAAGAGGGTTGGGAACACAGTCAGCAGATTCAGAGACAAAATAGGTCAGACCAGTGTTAACTGCAACAGAAATTCCTTCAAGGAATTTCAGGCCATATGGAGTAATTATAAAATGTATTCACAGAATTACAGAATATCCTGAATTGAAAGAAATCCATAAGAATCATCAAGACCAGCTGCTAGCCCTACACAGGATAACCCCCAAAATCACACCATGTGCCTGAGAGCATTGTCCAAACACCTCTTGAACTCTGTCAGGTTGGTGCTGTGACCACTGCCCTGGGGAGCCTGTTCTAGTGTCCAACCACCCTTTGGGTGAAAAACCTCACCCTGATATACAACCTAAACAACCCCTGGCAAAACTTCAGGCCATTCCCTTGGGTCCTGTCACTGTCACCACAGAGAAGAGATCAGTGCCTGCCCCTGCTCTTCCCCTCACAAGGAAGTTGTAACTGCAGTGAGGTCTCCCCTCAGTCTCCTCTCCTCCAGGCTGAACAGACCAAATGCCCTCAGCCACTCCTCACACGGCTTCCCCTCACGGCCCTTCCCCATCCTCGTGCCCTCCTTTGGACACTCTCTAACAGCTCCATGTCTTTTCTGTGTTGTGGCACCCAGAGCTGCCCCCAGCACTGGAGGTGAGGCTGCCCCAGAGCAGAGCAGAGCAGAGCAGGACAATCTCCTCCCTTGCCCGGCTGGTGATGCTGGCCCTGATGCTCCTGAGAACATGGGTTATTTTCCTTTTGTTGGCAATAAATGGGAAAAGCATCCATGCAGGCACCAAACTGACATCTTTAAGGCAGAAGAATTCTTCCATGTGTTTCTTTGGTTGTTTCTTTACATGAAAATCCAAAGCTCTTGCCAGTGTTAGATTGTACTCAATCATCTGCTGTGACATTGCATAGAAATATCACATGTCCCTGCACTGCTGGATGATTTCTCTATGCCTTATTGACTTAAAGGAAATGGTAAAACATTTCATGCAGTTGAATATGTAGTAATCCTGACCCAGCAGTGAGATGCGTATCTCTAGCATTGCTTTTCCCCTTGCCAAACGTTGTCTCAGCCAGCTGCTATTTAGATTTAATCCTCATCTTGACGTATCCTTTCTGTTTGCATTATTTGTGTTGTCTTTTTTTTTTTTTTTTTTTACTTAACCCCCTCCCCTAATTTAT
>VWZQ01008663.1:443428-460117 GCA_013397015.1 Myiagra hebetior | reverse complement strand
GTCTTTTTTTTTTTTTTTTTCCTAACTAACCCACGACACTAGTTTATATCATTCTCCTGTATGGAATAAATATCTTAAAAAAAGCCCTCAATAAGAATATTATCAGGAAGAAGCTAATGAGCAAAATAACCTCATCTGGCCTAAACTCTTGAACACAACTATGCAGGTATTTGCTGTCCAAAAGAAACAAAAATTTACTTGCCACTCTAATTTCTCTGGGGTAGACATGATCTATTTATCACTCATCTTGTATCTCCTTCTCCTGCCTTAGCTCCTTTCATTTCAATGTATAATTTATGGAATCCTGCCTTTCCATACTTTCACTCCATATTCATCCTGCATTTTCCCTCATGGTCAGAATCACAACACTATGGCAAGAAATGACAACGTAGACAAGCCATTTAGAGCTGAGTCTCTACTTCATTCTGACTGCAGAATGGCTTAGGCTAAATGTGCTAGGGAAGCATCGAATGCTTGGTTATTATCCTGCAGTACAATTAATTTAACTTCTAACCTGCTTCAATTATTCCATCAACTACTCCATCAACAACAGACACGGCAAATTCATCACATGCTTAGATATTCATGTTCATTAGAAAGCACTGTATATCAGAGTTAGTCAAACTAGATTTCCAGCATAAGTAGTCACAAATACAGAAGCTTTTACATATATTGTGAACATCATGATACACTGAAAATCTACCCCACTAGCTAAGGGGATGGAGGTTTATGGTCAAACTTACGGTTGGCTACAGAAAACGATTTTTAAGATTTCAAGGAAAAAGTAAGCATCCAGAAATAATATATATCTTCTTTCAGTTCTCTTCATCTGCCATCTACCAGTTGGAGAGTTTTAGTTCAACCTGTTGGCATATTATCATGCTTTAAGATAATGGATTTTTTTTAGTGGATGAAACATACAGTAACAGCACCAACTTCTATAATGGATAGGACCAATTCAACCTCTCAAGAAATACCAAAAATTTTATGTTGCCTATTCTTATTTTGTTTTGTTATTTTGACATTGCTCTTCAGAGTAAACTGCATACTGTCAGTAAATCCACGATGAAGTGGCTCAACGAAGTTAAAATGGTCCTTTTCAGCATGCTTCTCTCTCTCTCATATATATATATTTTAAGATGATGTACAGGGTTTGAAGTATTTGTTGAAGCGTTGAAAGATCTCACACAGAGTGGAATTCTGGCTCTAGTGAAAAGAAAAAACCAAAATTTCCACTGGCTTCAGTGGGGTCAAGATTTTACTTGAAAGCCGTCATTTTTCCTTATTGCAAAAATCAACTTATTTGGCCCTTAAGCTGTGCTTGCTTTTTGCAGGTCCTGCGAAACAGACCCATAAAGTTCATCTCTTTCTGAGGGATTTAGAGAGTGCAAAACCTGCTAAAATTGAAAATCTTTTATTTGATGTAGTTCTATACTTCTGAAATTAAGCTGTTGTCACTGTTTAAAATAAGGTATGTTCAGATTTGTAGTAATGGGGTCAAATTTCAGGTTACTGCTATAGTATCAGGTCTCTCAGTTCTGCTAGACAGTCTGAAAAGCAGTGCTTTATTTCAGGGTGGAATAAGCCTAGGCTCATTTCTTTTCTTTTATATNCAAGGAATAAGTTTGTCATCACTTGGTTTTTGGTTTTTTGTGGTGTTTTTTTGGTTGGTTTGTTTTTGGCTTTATTTTTGTTCGTATTTTTGATGTTATGGCACATTTCCAATCTGCATAAAGCAGCATACAATCCCACACAACTACAGGTATAAATACATATGTGCCTTGTTTAATCAAAGCAAATTATTTGAAACACACATGCTAATGAAATTCAAGAGAGATAAAAGAATAAGGGTGGGTGCTGTTCAGTGAGTGTTGGAGAAATGCTGACAGATTTTTAGCTACAGAAGTATTAGAGAGCCATGCTATGGTAATAGTATAAGCTGTACAAAGAGAGTCTGTAAAGGATTAAGCTGGATAAACCTTTCTCCTTACGCATGAAAGAACACCTTTATAAGTCAGTGTTTTTCTCAGTTATAATCCTTGAAGTCCAATTCATGAAAACTTTATCACGTAAGATTTTCAGTCAAGGAGGCTAGCAGTCTAAAAAGTAGGGCAGGAGTTAGATCTATCAGCTCATGTTTGAACATGTAAGTACACGCATTTGTTTTAAAAAGAAATTTTTGTGGCAAATAAGGGACAATACATCAGACCAATGTTTTATTTACTGCAATGATTTTTGATTTTGCATGAGAAGAGTAAATACAAAACTCTATGATGAGCTGAAATATTTGAAGACCCTAATGGTTGGGTGCATTTCACTTGTTACTGGAGGTGACTAGAAATGGCAAAAGGAACACATTTACTTGCTCCTCCAGCTTCCCTCCTGAAACATTGATACACCTCAGTGTATTTAGGGATTGCAAGCACAGAATTATCATTCTTTCTGGTGAGCTGTAACAATCCCAGCAAACTGGTATGCCTCTGGAAAACAAAAACACCATGAAAATATCATGGAAAGTTCACCTGTCCTTTGCACTCACCTTTTCTGAAAGTATAAATATCCAGAAACATTATCCAAAAAGTCACTGATTGTATCTTTCACTATATTCTTGGTGAAATTTGATTCAAAGTGAGAGATCCATGAAGTATGCAGTAACAAGCAGGTTGTTATAGACTAGAGAGGAAAAGACTCTCTGTGCACAGAATGGTGGAGAAGACTGAAGGGATAACCAGCCAAAGTAAGCAGGCCGCAGGCAAAATGGGCAGCAAAATGAAGGAAAAGATGGCAAATTAGAAAATGCATTATAGAAGAACTCAAACCAAGGTTGAGCAGTACAGAGGTAAAAATATCCATGCTGCTGATTGTGTGCTACTGTTATACTGGGGAATAAGTCTTAACCAAGGCATGGAGACTTATTCTCTTTTCCTGTCACCTAGCTTTTCTTCATGACTGTAACTAGAAAGAGTAAAGCTCTTCCATATATCAGAACCTAAATATTTTTTCTTTTAGAAGTCTTTGACAACATGCTTTCTTTGTAAGTTAAATCTCTCATGTTACTTCCCCATTTACAACTGCAAATTTAATGCGATTTTTTTCCTGTAAAGATTGTCAGGCTACCTCCTTTATATCCATGAAGAAAAGATGAAGTTTTTCTTATGTTGCTGCTGGATACTCCCCATTATTTATTCATAACAAATAGCCATCAAATTGAACTATTTTTTTTGTTGCTGTTGATTTCCTGTTAAAAACCGTACGTAGGAAAATCTGTGATGGAATTAGTTGCAATTTCTTAAATATACCAAAAGAATGGCAAAATTAGAACTGACTTTCTGAGTTTGAGAGCATGCCCGTGTGAGAGCCTGCTGGCTGAAGCTACAATGCCCTAGCGTTGCAGTGGGCCTGATGTAGCACCTTTGCCCTTCAGCAAAACTCTCAGCAGGCCCTACTGAATTACAGCACTTGACTGTCACTGCTGAAGTAATTTCCAGATTGGAACAGGCCGTCACCATCTGCCTGCTGGGGCACAGGCAGTGGGGCTTGCACCTGTGTAGGAAGACACAATTCCAGCTTTCTCTCCAGCAAGCGTTGGGAGCATCTCCCATTTCCAGCTGCTACCCATAGCATACAGGATCATGATACTTACTTTACAGTAAACACTGTTTGAAACAGGTCATGGAGTTTAACTACCATGTTTCCTGTCGTAATATTTGGTAACGCTAAATTTTCATATTCAAAGAAAAATTATTTTGAAGGAGTCAAGAGTTTCAGCTAATGTAATTATATGAATTATGAGGAGCATGGAGAAAGAAGTGGCAGAAAAGTATAAAAGCAACCAATTCAGCTAGTACCTACCTCTTTCCAAAATGTCAATCCTGAAATTACCTCCTTCACTATTTAGAACTGACATTAAGAATTCTTATTTAACTCTTAAACTTTAAATTCTCCAATTATGTATTCTTGACACAGGCCTGCACTTTTAGGTTAGTTTTCTTCTATTGCCATAGTACTTAATTTCAGATATTCCAGTTCAGAATATGTCAGTGCTGAAGCAAGTAGGCCAACATATAAGATGAAAATAACAGTGGATTTCACTTCTTAATATTCAATATACTACAGAATATTTGATTTCTTTTAAAAAACTGTAGAGCTGACTTAGAACAACAGCCACAAAATCAGTCACTAGCTCATCTATATAAGACAAAATTCACAGTTTCACTCTTTAAGCCATATTTTGAGGGCTAGTCCTCTGGTCCTGGGTGATGGGTACATCTCAATCTTACATGAGTGATGGAGCAAGTACATCAAATGAACTGTAAAAGCAAAGGCCTCCATTTTCTGCTGACTAGTCTCTGCCAAACACTTTTCATATGGCACAGGGAAAGCAATGAGTGTCTGGATATTTGCAGATGCTTGCAAAGGTGGCAAGGCTTTCTACAAAAGGGTTTATACAGCAAGGTGGTGTCTGTAAGCTATTTCCAATCACTGTAAAGTCTCCTTTGAGAGAGCTGACCTCTTGCTTTACCTGCAGAGACCGCTGTTATGAAGTGGACAACCCCTGTCACTAAGAGTATCATATAAGAAACAACTGACCAGCTTCAGCTTAGGTTAGACAGACACATGGATTTGGTGCCATGGATTCTGAAGGAAAGAAAACATTCAGACCCAGACTTCATCCAGAAATAACATGCTTTGTTTGAGTTCCTGGGGGAAGGGGAGGTGGGGGGAAACCATGACCTCCTGCTTTGCCTGCTTTTGTGCAACCTAAATTCTATCTATAAGAAGGAATGAAACAGTCAGCATTTCAGAAGCTTACCAAATAAATTACTAGTGCCACGTCTATTTGTAATTATAGGTCAGTTCTTAATACTGCTGTAAACCACAAATTCCAGGCTTTGCAGGCATTTAAGAGCATATTTTAATCTCTTTGGATAAAAGAAGCTGCCATTGGCAACAGCGAAAGAAATGCAGATTAAGTCCCTTGGTTCTTACTACAGAATTATGCTTTTCACTACTTTAAACAGCTCCCCCAGCATACAAGCTGCATGCCCTCACATACCACCCATGCTAAGCTATTTCTTGTGACAGTTTCAGCTGCATTATGGAAAACTCCATGTCATACTGTATCACACTGACAGTGCTCTCATGATATAATGTCTGGAGAGTATGATAAAAATATCAGAGGCAATGCCTCATAAAAGGCACTCATTGCTAGTGGCTCCACAGATGTGTCAGATCCAAATGTATCAGATCCAAAGAAGTGGCAATGGCAGAGGCTTTGCTTCCTATGGATATAATTGATCCTTTTGGATTTTGGAAGCTGTACAAGGACAATAAGAGTTGTCTTTCTTTACTGTATGTGCAATGTTCAAAATTAAGGAAAAACTACATCAATTATCCTTTGTATTGGATGGTATGGGAAGCATGCAACAACAGCAACAAATTCCTGCTGGTACACTGAGACATTCCTTTGCCCTGAAATCCTTTACCTCCTATAACCAGGTATGGGAGGCAACAAGGAACACTTGTTCTGTCTTCTCTGGCTCTGTCAGATGCAGCTGTTACTGGCAGGGAGGGAAGGGTGTAAGATACTCCTTGTGCCCACCAGCTTAATGAGGGTTCAGGATCCTCAGTGCAGCTCTTCCTGATGCTCTGGCTCCTCCCTTGCCCAGAAACTCTGTGCTGTGCTGTGCTGCATCCGTCATCCAGGCCTTCAGCTGTCCCACTAATCATGCTGTGATTCAGCCTCCCAGGTGGGCATGACTGGCGGGCAGGGCTTAATCAAGACCCTAAATGTTTTCCTTTGTGTTGAGAGAAAGAAGTGCTAAGCTGATGTTCTGGCTCTTATGTTAGACCTATTGGAGCACTGACCTCAGAAACTGATGGACAAGATGGACCCTGACACTCTAAACATCCACTTTATCTATTCAATGTATATTTAGTAATAAAAATTAAAAAGGAAAAACATAGGTTTTCAACTATGTCTGAGTTCATGCAAAATCAGTAGGGAAAAAAAAGCCAAGTATTTTTCTACCCTTTGTTCACTCCCCATTTCCAAGGTTTGTTGTCCTGCTGATGGAACATTTAGCATCCTGCTGATGTTAATGACTAGTAGGCCAAATTTTGGAGATTTCAGCAGTGTCACTATCTAAATGGTGTGGCATTAAGTGAGTAGTACCATCCTTTTCTCTCAAATATGATACAGCTCATCCTGAAATGGTTGACCAGTTCTGCTTGACGCTATTCAGGCAGCAAATCGATTTGAATTTCGGGTCACTTCAGAAAGGATTAGGCAAAGAAGAAAGTTCCTCTGCTTCTAAGAGAGATTATTCATGTTGCATAAAATGCTTTTTTTTGCAAAGGAGGATGCAGATGCTCTTTGCATTGATGAATGCCTTTGACATTCTCTTGGGAGGAAGAACTTTTGTCTTCCAAGAACTATTTTGTGCATTATACAAAGTGGAAGACTTTAAAATAAAACAGTTCACAAGCCCATTTCCAGACTTCCCAGGTATTGGATTGCGTGGTGGCTGGAATACACTACGGGGAACTGTTTACATCCCCAAAGGCAGACAATGTGACTGAATCTGGAGCTGCCAAGTCTTGGTGTTTTTTCTCATAACTGAATTGCCATGAAAAAGGATTGCTGTCAGCCTGCCCAGCCTGTCACGTCTTTTCCTGTTTTATTATTTTTTAAAAGTACTCTAAAATGAAAGTACATTGTTTCTGACAAGTGTGGGTTTTGGCTTGCTTAGGTTTGGTTTTAAGCATGAAACAGGCTCTGAAATATTAAATGCCAAGTATGAAGGTGTGTTTGCGTGTTTGTTTTTCTGCAAGAAAACTCAATATATGTTCACCTTTTTTTGGTGTATTTATTTTAGGCTCATACAGGTTGTGATGACATCAGGCCTTGACTATCATTTTGAACTACTAGAATTTGGGCTTCTGTCATAAGCTATGGCAGCTTTAGAGGTATTTGGTGTCAGTACGTTGATACACAGGAGCTGCAGGACAGGTTTTACTGTCTTATGCAGTAAGTCTGGTTCTGTTCACACAAGATGCCATTGCCACTCAAGGAGAAGCCACTGGCTGGGGTAAAGGTAGCTGCATATGTCTTGTAGCTCAAATGAGGGTCACAGCAGTAATATGAATTCACATCTAGCAGTACTGGAACTGGTTTCAAAGTGCAGGTGAAACAACCCCTAATTTATTTCTGTGAATTATTTCCCATATCATTCCTACTGAAAGTTTTCAACATGCAGGCATTAGTCGCAATTGCAAAACCTTTTATTCATACACTGTAAATTAGGTGTTTCAAATGTGACAGGTTAATGTAGGTGAACAATACTGCACATAGAGAAAAAGGATGTTATGACTTCTGCTGTGGTGATGTTTGCTGGTGGGTTGGTGTCTGAACACACGCAGAGCACTGCAGAACTGAGGTCTCAGTGGCCACAAATTCAAATCAGAAGAAACATTTAGTCAGGAGGACTGAACAGTGAAATCGGGTACTTTCCACATAATGTTTATATTTTTATTTTTTGTTGATGCTGCTTCCTTGAAAAATGATGTTGTTTAGTTTGCCCGCTTCACCGAGGGAAGGGCCCAGTGCCATTATCCTTTGGAAACAAGTATGCTTTAGAGAAACATTCCAAGACAGTGCAAACACTGTATAAGCATAAAAAGAAAACAAGTCTTTTCTTTCCCAAACCTTTAATGAATGCAGTTCCTATATGCACTGGCAAATTAGGAATATAAAAAAGCCCAATAAAAAGGATGAAATCAGAGCTCCATTTTAAAGCCTAGCATGAGTTATGCAGGCCACTTGTGCATTAGGAAAATGATGAGATAATCTTTCACCACCTCTTTTCTTGTTTTGCCTTTTAAAAATGTTCTTTTTGAAGCGTTCTTACTGTGTCACAAAACAATTTTTATACAGACCAGTATTTTACATATATTTCACACAGCAGTGACTCTTTGGCTTGTGTTTTATTACAAAGCATTTAAGGGATTATAATTGTGCAGAATCACCAGTTGTTTTATTCCTCTGCCATGAAGGAAAGAAAACTAATGTACATGAAATACATTAGGCAATAAAGAGAAGAAATGAAGAATGATCAAAGGTACTGAAAAATCTCTTGCATAAAAGACCAGAGAATGATTAGTGGAACTCATCATTTTCTAATAAAAAAAAGCATGAAAATTGATTTGATTGAAAAGTGTAGGTGAATTTAGTCTGTTAAAATTTGAAATCATGGCTCAAATGAATGAATNTTTTAGAGGTAAGATAACTACAGCAATTTTTAAAAGGCAGATCGAAAAGATATGGTGAGAAATTTGGATCTACAGGAAAAACCAGAATTTTCAAAAACACCCAGATTATGGGTATTGTTTTGAAGAATCTAGAGTTGCTTCACTTAAGCATTTATTGCTAACACATCATAACTTTTTTTTGTGTGCAATGAGCCAAGACTGTTTTGCAACTCCATGCCACAGAAAAAAATAATGGCTACTTCCCTGATAGGAACACAGAACATTATTCTACCATTCAGAGGATAATCAATTAATATAGTTCAACTCATTTAAAGAACTATGTCAGGTAATGCCCCAGAATCTTTTGCCTGCACCAAAATCAATGGCATTTTTTTTTTCCGGCTTCCAGGGTCAGGATTTTAGCTTCAGGGGTTTTTGCTACAAAGACTTTACACAAATTTACACAAAGGCAGAGCAGATACAAAGATAAAATCCAAGGCCCTAAAGAATGGAAAAGGTCATTTCAGTGGCACAAGAAAGCAGTCAGTCTTTAGTTTGTTATGCTTTGTGACTAACAACAGCAGCACTGTAAACTGAACTTCTGCAATCCCCTCACTGAAGTGCATGCCTGAGACAGAGAAATAACATCATTGGGAAAGCTAAGTAGCAGTATCCCAGTTGGAATGTGGGCTGTGCATGGCACACTAGTGATGGAGCTGAGATCAGACCCTCTGCAGTGCTCCAGACATCAACAGTCTTGCTGCTTGTCACGAGATTTTGTCCCCATTTTTAAAGCAGAGTATCTCTTTCCAGCAACGGCATACAGCTCATGTTCCAACAGAGCAAAAATAAAATGGAGCTGGTATTGTAAAAATGAAACCACCAGGGAATGATAATCTTTTGGCTACGGATACCTTTCAACTTGCCAGGTTTGCCCAGCCCGTTTCTTGATAAAATCCATCCCTGTGATGTTTCCTGGTACTATATATCAACTTTTAAACAACGACACATTTGTGTTGCACCCAGAATTTTGAGCACATTTCACACTTTGTGAAAATGTAGTAAATTAACTATACAAAAAACAGCTTTGGACATGCTGAAACAAAAAAGTCTTCCATACGTATTTAATATCCTTAAATAATTTCTGAAGTAATCTTTGGTTCTTCCTGTTCTTTGCCTATTTTTTTTCCACAAACACACAGAGGCATACTACAATTGTATATTGGCTTGTTTGCAGGGGTGTAACTATTAAGTCTGGAAGCTGGGTATTTTCTCTTTAGATATTTACTGGCTTTTAGTAATTGATATAAATATATATTTAAAAATTGTATAACTACAAATGTAAAATATTTTTCAGGCATGAGATAGAGAACAGAAAATAATACCTTTGTGAATTTGAAAGTATTTCATGTAAATTTTTCTATGCACCTGGCAGGCATTTATTACATTAGTGATGCGTAGTACCTGCACTCTTATTATCGTTACTGGTACAATTTATAAATACAGAGGTTGGAATTCAGAGCTTGTGATATGAACAAAGATAAAAGACAAGTTTTTGGCAAAAGCTAACCCATAATTTAGTATTCTTAATATCTGGTGTCCCTCTCAGCTGATCCTTTGTAAAATATATAACTGGTTATCACTTGTAAAACCCTGCCATTGCCCATTATATTTGTAGATGTGTCCTTTCTTCAGGTAATCTTCTGATGGGTCGAGTTAAAAGTATTCATCTCCACATTAGAGGACAGATTTTGTTTTCAAATGTATTTTTTACTGGTTAGGTCATGTATCATTAACATTCTTGTGGAGGAAGAGGATGCATTTTATTTTAAAGTATTTATTAGTTCTTTTCTGGAATCACTTTCAGATTTTATAGCCCTTTCGCCTCCAACTTAAAATCTGACCTGAAGGCTCTGTTCCTGTTTTGGACCATCACAGGAGCACGTGGAGAGTGATTGTTGGAGACAAAACCTGACTGATGTGTGCGGTGAGGAAAGAAACCCAGCTGAAACTGATGTACTGGTTTTAGCATCTGGGCAAGGCTGATGCTGCAGATCAAGGAGGGTGTTAGTTCTTCAGACACCTGGTGAGTAAAGGAAACATCATCCCCCTAAGGGAGACTCTGGCACGGAGACTGAGGCCGGCCATTCTTGCTGTTGAAAACGGGTATGGATCTCAGAAGTGGAGTTGGTTAACACATGTCTGCCTCCAAAAGCTGCAGCTGTGCCTCCTGGCATCCTGAGATACTGCAGAGGAAGGGAATACAGGGGGACTGCTGGGAATCACTGCTAATGTACCATCTAGCAGTTACTTCTTCTATGTAGATAATCATCTAGCATGATCTAGCCTGTTCTTCTTCACAATCAGGTTCAGGGGTTCTCTTTGTACTTGCTCAGCATTTTAGTAAGTCTGTGTCTATATTCTTGGAAGCAGCATCTGTGGGGATCTTCACCTGCCCTGCCTGTTCTAATACACCACAGGAACCACATCTTCCATTCCTCTTTAAGGAAATGGAGCAGAAATTAGGAAGGCTGCCTTTTACCTTTAAATGTAGTTCTCACCACCCTTTAAAATAATAGGCAGCTTGGGGTTTCCTGTAGGTATTGAGGTGAATTGTATTACCAGGATAAAAATGAACCTTCTGTATTCGTCTCTTTGTCATTACTGCACAAAATATGCTGTGTTTCTAGTAGTAACTGAGAGCTTGTAAAAGCAAATATCTGGTGCATGTAAGAAACAGCAGAAATTGGGTCATCTTTGATTCTACCCATTTGCTAAAAGAGGAGGTAATCCTTTAAATGCAGTTTTGTACTGGCTTGCATCAAACCGCAGTATGTCACATCTGATATTTACAGTAGTTTATGTACTGAAAAAGGATGAGGTGAATTCAAGGTCAGGAGGATTCTTTAAATGCTCTTCCTGCTGTTCTCTGTAATCCTGCATGTGTGGGGAATAGTCCAATTTCTTCTTACACTTATGAGTACTCACACTGGGCTCTACCTAAACTGGTGCTGAGCACCTGCAGACACTGGCAGGTGCCAAACATCTTCCCCCAGTCCATTTCTTCTCCACAGTAATTAGATGAGCTGAAATCTTATAACCCTACCTTCCTGCCCAGACACAGCTCTTACAATGATCCAGTCTAGATTTGACTTCTGTGGCGCATTGCTGATTTTGACCATTAATTTCTTCCTTGTTACAGAACACTTCATAAAGACTGGGAAGTCTGCAAATCTAGTAAGTTAGATACTTAGGGAAAATAAACACATGATATAACAATGCACCACCTGCACCGGAAAGACAGCCTGGTGGTTATAATTAATCTATATCCCAAAGGTGACCGTGGTCTTCTGCCTTTGACAAAACACATGGCCACAGCCAAAGTCTGATCTCAATTACATGCACAGAAATCAAAAACAATTTCACTGTATTCTCTGATGTAAACAAGACCAAAGTTCAGGCCTCCTTTTCTTTCTTTTTTTTTTTTTCTAAAATATGATATTCCACCAAGTTTCTGATCCACAAAAATTCTGAGTCTGTGGTAGAGCATACACAATGACATTCTACCCATCAAGATCTGGCAGCATTTTAAGTACATCTGCTGAAACTGAAAGCAGGATAATATAGACATGGTCAGATACATAGACAGTAAATGAAAATAGGAGAAAGAAAAAAAAGAGATTAAACAGAAAGGCTTCAAGAAAATAAAATGCTAGAATCCAAAAGGCTCACCTCCTTGCCTTCATGACTAGCTTTTTTTTCCCCACACCCAGGTTTTTAAACAAATGTAGCTTGGGCACCAAGAGATTTGAGCATTTTTGACACTACACGGATGAGCATGATGTGTATTTCCCCTTCTTAGGAAAAGTAACCTAAGCACCATTATAATCCTTCAATATATTTCAGAACTTGGGAATCCAAATCTCTTAGAGATGTTCATCCAATCCATTGTGACTGGTCCCTGTGGATCTCCCAGGTGTGCCAGGTCTGCAGCAGGCTGTGGACACCTGGCAGGGCTGTTTGGGAGGTCAGCACACAATGGAAATAATTTCTGTCACCATGTGCATCACTCAGTGATGGGGGCAGCCAAGTGGCGACACAGTGGTGGCAATTCTGGGTATGGGAAGCTGCCACTAAGCCAATAAGCTCCTCTGGGCAGCCTGTGGGTGGCACACAGCAGGGAGGAGTGATGTGGGAAAGGGCTGGAAGCTGCTGACCGTTCCCATGTTCCACCCAGCAACCCCCAAATGTGCTCCTTCTCCCAACTACATCCCACCTCTCCCCAGGTCAAAACACGTCGGCCAAGATGCATCCTCACAGGCATGGGGCTCCTGCCTGCAAGCTGAGGGTCCATGTAATGTTGAATAGCTGGGGAGAGGGTGATGCTGGTGCCCAAAGCTTAATGGGTGGCCTCGCCTCTGGGCTGTTTTCATCAAACCCAGATGGTGGTGGTGTGCCAGCGTCCTGGTGCTTTTCTTCCACATGGATCTGTGTCTGAAGGCTGGGCCCCAAGGCTAGGGAGTCACAGACCACGAGTAGCACTGTGACACAGTGCTGAGACTCGCTTGTCAGACTGTGGTCTCTTCTCATGGGAGTCTGTCAGACAGTCTGACTTAAACAGGAGATGGTCCTCTTCTCTCTCACCAACAGGGCCTCAGCTCTTGTCACAGCCAGCAGAAGCAACCTGCTAAGGTTCCTGGTGCTACCTCTGGGAACACCTCTTGAAAACCACGCGCCCTTTCCAGATACAGCCTGGTCAGAAGGCAGACAGTGACCTCCTCTGAGCCCCATGTGTGACTTGGACTCTGACTGGGCCTGAGAGAACATATTTTGTGGGGTTTATATCCTTCTGTTTTCCTTTTTAAAATTTATTTATTTTATTATTTTTTGAAAGCAACAGAGCAAAATAGGAAACCAAAAACGTAATTAGAGCCAAAAGAGCCAGAAATATACCAGAAAGCTAAATGTCTAAATGTTAAGAAAATACCGTGCAGCACATCAAATGAGTGTGTTTATACTGTCCTCTGACTTGTTCTCATATAGCATAAGGATCCTGGCATGTGGTGCTTTGAGAAATTATTGAAGGATTCCTTCTTGAGCAGGGGCCTCTGGGAGTCAGGAGGAATGCTTGGAGGGAACTATCTTCTCCTTCATACATTGCTGGTCTGTGGGGTGGTCTTTCATTCCAGATATGTGACATGAGTGAGTAGCAGGTATTACATAAATATTACCGAGGAATAAAAGACCTGGCATTGAGCAGGTTGCTAACAGATTTGTCAAGCAACAGTGCTACTATGAACAGAAGCAACCAGTTCTGTTCTCCATGATCCCTATTTGGGAATGCATTTGCAAAGACCTGTTTCTCGTCAGCATTACAGAAAATGCCAAAGATTTTACATAGTCATATTGATCTATCTGCGTCTGATTTATTCTAGCACTGGTTTGCAAAATTAAATATTAATTTTAACTTCTGCATTGCCTGCTATTGCTCAGAAGATCTGGCTTGCAGCAAAACCTGAGTTCCTAGCAAACCACTGAGTCAGGGTCCATTTCTTGGAGGTTAGGGTGGGCAGAGGAAAACAGGACTTCTCTGTAACATTGCACTCCAGCAATCAGTTTCACAGCTTCAGAGTGGCGTTAATGAGCCTTGCCTGGCAAAGGCTGTAAGGCTGAACTAATGGCTGGTTTTAAAGTACTTGGAGAGCCCTGAAGGGAAGGTGCAGTGCTAGTAAAAACTATTACAGTTATTAGCGTTTGTCAGATGCCTTAGCAGTCAGCGTGGAGTTCCTAGAGGCTATCCAGCACTTTTCATTCTTAATTCCACCCTGGGGGACTCTCCAGTTACTTCAGTATCCAGAAGCCTGGAAGAAAACTTGATGTCCACTATAACTCACTTTCTCAATGTATTTCTCTAAGCATTTACAGATATACAGGACACTTTATGAGAGTGGTTTATGGCTAAAACATCTTTTTCAATATATCCTTTGTGCCCTTCTCATACCTTTTCCCATCAACTCTTTGTTTGAGTCTATTTAGAAATAAAACATTCTAGTCCAATCTCAAGTGTTTTCACTCCTCTCTAAACAGAACATTCATGTACAAAAGGAGCTGGAAATCAGAATTAGCCACCAGGAGATGTGACCTTGAAGTCATACTGCAGAAGGAGGTCATAGTTTTGAAGGAAGCTGATTAATTGCAGATAGAGCAAACCTTTTGAAACCCTAACCACATGAGAATATTTACTTCATGTAATTCATATGTAAAACCTGCTTAGAACAGCACTTTAAGATAAATTTCTGGTCTAAGCTCACTCTGTCAACTTATAGAAATAAAGAAAATATCCGAGGTGTGTTTCTAGATGTAATCTGGTCTCAGCAGCTACAAGACACTGTTCAACCTGAGATGAATGCAATAGTACTTGGTAAATCCCAAAGACACAAGAATGATCCGGAGATGGAAAGAATGCCAGACTCTCACACACGGAAATTGCATTATTTTAGTGAATAGAATCACCTTCAGTGTTAAGGCTTATTTTCCATGCAAATCAGACCTATGAAAGGCTAAATCATAATGCTATTGGATTACAAGAGTTCAATGATTTCAAATTACAAGAAGTGCTTATATTGCCACCTGCTGGGCTTCGTTGCCTGACGAGCACACAAGACAGATCAAGCACACTGTTTTTCAAGTGCCTCTTGCAGATACAGGGTTGCCAATAATTTAAAGTTGAATGAACAAAGAGAGTCACAGAAAAAAAAAATACAAAACAAAACTATCAGTGTTAATGTGCTAATGGTTCCAACAGACCACTTCTCACTAACCCCCAAACCCCTCTTCAGAAAACCGACTATTCAAACTGTTTTTTGCTAAAATGCAAGTAAATCCATTTTTAAGGTCCATGTTTGGTAGCTCTCGCCACATGTGAAAGTACCTGTTTACAAGACAGGACAAAAATATCTTTGACATACAGAATAGGGGGGCTGTTTTGCTACAGTGCAATATCTAATACTACAAAGACTGGGTAACAAAAGGTATTTGAACCCTTTTTAATAGAATAATTTACATCACTTCGATGCTGAATGTTTTAGTCACTTCTGTCATTGTACAATTACTGTAGAGTGCTGTGTCTGCTACTGTGAGACTGTATCAGTTTCCAGCTGTAATCAGCTGTGCCAACGCAGGGTTTTATGCAATCCAGTTCACCTCCAGTTCACATGATGCAGCATAATTGGCGTAGATGTGAGTGATGGCCCAAATTGGTGACAAGTTTGCAGCAAACAAAGTGCTTCCTGGACACCTTTTCTCTCTTTAGATTTAGAAAAATCATGAGAGTGGGAACTAGTGGAAAACTGCTGCATATGGGACTTTGCCATTAAAGTATCATGTGTTCTGTGATGATAGTATTTTTTCTTCCACAAAAATAGCTCTTAGGAAACAAGTGAAATTAAATCTAAGAACACAATGTATTTGGGGGATTTTTGAATCTAAAAATTCTTTGGATTAAATAAAAAATGAAATTGGAAAAATACTTTAAAAATTTCAAAATCAAAGTTAAAGATATGGTTTGGCCCTCTACTATTACTCCTAAACAGATTTTGGTCCCTTGACCATTATGCTGTTGAACAAGGACAAACAACTTCTTAAAAGTAGCAAAAGACACAATCCTAAAAATGTTCAGTTTTCATCTCTGTAATTCCTTTGTTCTTTCCAATTCCCAGGTCAGAGGATTTATGGCTGTTTAATCAAGTTTTTCTTGGAAAACATGTAAGTGAAAAACATGTTTCACATGTATGTTTGACCTTCATCAAAGGATTATAACCTTCTATTTCTCTTAGACTTTAGGTGATGCACTCTGAGAAATAAAATATGAGTGGAAATACCTGGGGTTTTTTTAAGGCAGCTCAGCCAGGTGCAGTTCAGAACATCACACATACTGCAAAATCTATCTGCAAATAGAATGTGTTAGCCTATTTGGATCATCATGGTTAGAACGCTTTCAAGGTCAGCTGATCAGCTGGTATATTGAAGTTAGCTGGACATTCAAATGCAGTTCTGCAGACTGTAGCATGGCAGTGTGGTTGGACAGCTTCAGCTGCAGCTTGTCCTCCCAGAAAGGCAAAGACTTCCTCATTGACTCAAGTGGAACTGATCAGAAACATCTGTATTACCACAATGTGGAAAAGCTGTGGGTATGTACTGGAACGCTACTCTCAACAACTGGCATCCTTTTCCTGCTCCACTCTTTATTCATTGCAAACATCTTGCGTGCATTGAAGACTGTCACTCCCAATGCCAGCTGGGTTTTCATGATCGTTTTCACTAATGACAGGAGTGAAACTTTGACATACCTTCATGATGATTTTATCCAGAAAAAAAAAAATCTCTAAATGGTTCTGCAAGGGCTGGTTCATTTTACTAGGATGATATTGCAGCTTTTGG
>VWZQ01008663.1:379048-432104 GCA_013397015.1 Myiagra hebetior | reverse complement strand
TGCCATTTTTTCAGGCATTGTGGCTCATGTATACTAATAGATTTTGTTCCATACTCACGGCCACATATGTAGCAAATCACTGTTGGTGGCCGTCTTACCACTTTTGCCTGCAATAACAATGGTGAAGAAGAAGAAATATTGTTCTCAATATTAATTTTGAATCAGAATGACTTTGTATGAAAGTAAACATGTAGGTAAGGAACCTGATATCTGTGAAATCTGCGTAACTCTTTCAGTCTGGTTTTGTCTGGATTCAGTCCTGAAGCTTGTAAGAGGTATTGCCTCATTAACTGGGCACCTGGAACAGGCAGGTTTCTTCTACAAATGCTGGGCTGAAAATTCATGTGTGTGAGTAATCAATAATTATCTGTGTTAAGTTTCATCTCCTTTATTTTCACACCTTCAAATTCAAGAAAATGCTAACTCTTCACATGCAGAAACAACTCTGCTTCATTAGGTAGCAATGCAGCATCCACCTTAAATGGTTGAAGCCATTTTTTACTTACCAAGCAGAAGTAAAATGAAAAGCAGCAACAAAAGCTTCCTCAGCTGAACTCTTGATGTCTTGTACAGTAACAGAAAGACTCCATCCTCCATCAGAACACAGCTCAAAGCGCTGTGTCCAGCCTTAGTATCTCTTTTAAGGTGGACAGTGAGGGCAGCTGTCCCAAGTGGTGATGGTGGTTCCTTACCCCACTTTTGCCACAGGTCAGTTATCTGGTGATAACTTTCAAAGACTAAAACCAATCCAAGATATTTCAGGATGAGGAGCAAAACAGGAACTTACGCGTGTTTATCCCAAGGGCCTTAGTGTGAACTTTGCCAGTGACTGCAGCAAGGGCAGAACTGGACTCTAAGCAAGTCACTGTTTCCACACGGAAGATCTGCTTTTGTTGTCAGACAAAAACAGCTCAACAATGGAGGAAAAAGATTCCTCAACCCCAAACCTCACAAATACATAATCTAAGGCTGAAAAATGTATAATTACTGTGGTATTGCAGATTATGGACTTGGCTATGTCCTTAGGCGAGTCTCGGGCTAGGCGTGGTGTCAGTACCAGCCGTGCTCCAGGAAGTAGGACAAAAACATGCTGTAGAGAAGCACTTTGAGGCACACAGATGGGTCTCACAACTGCCAGCACTTCCTACACTTCTGACTGCAGAATACCAGTAAGAGATGAGCTATTCCCTGCCCTCCTCAAGTTAGACAGACAGCCACGCCAGACCAAATACGGGAAACCTTTCTCACTCAAACAAGAGTGGTGGGGGTTTCATTTTTTCCTCTGCTGCTGTGTAAGACAAAGCATAACCTGTTCCAGTATTTATGACTCTTTCTGTCAGCCCATCAATGTGTTCAAGAAATTCTGGGCAGCTCTTCTCGCTTTTATGTTACAGTCTGAAAATGTCATCAGTGAACAATCTGCATAAGATTGCCTTCCTGTATCACACATGTAATCTCACTTACATGAAAGAAATACTACTCCATAAAGTGTATTTTTGCTGGGAAAAGGTGGACTTCATCTGGAAAATTCTCACAGTGTCTTGAAATATAACATCCAAAGACAGTCTCTCCAAGGACATTTTCATCCTCTTGACTTTCAAATGGAATTTCCTTGCTATCTTTGATAACACAGTATTTTATGTAAGCATATTTTCTAAAATATATAAAAATATAGCCTTCTCCTATTTTTAGACTAATACAGCAACAGCTGTTTTAAGAACACCTTACAATTTTTCATTATCAAATTTCACCTACTTCTTTAATTCAAGTGGTAAGCTAGAACTTGCCTGATTTTGAAGTAAGACTCTGAGTCCAGATACAAAGTCTGCTGAAGACACTTAATGCTTATTTGTGGGCTCTAGAGACCTTTAGATAAAGATACTATAATCTAAACTCCTGAGGTCAGAGAACTCTTTTCAGTGTGCATGCCTGCTGTGCATATGGTTATACTATTTTAGAAATGGTTGCTTAAAAAATGCTAGGTGTAAAATCACTGGGAACACACTTTCTCCACTGGTTTTCATTAGCTAGGTTCCTGCCATTAATTTTAATGCTTACTTATTGGCTGGTAACTAGGAAAGAGCAATTTTATTTACATTCGGTTTGTAGGGACTCTTTATATACTAACAGAATAGGATAAAGGAATCCTAGTATAAATGCAGAAATCTTTTCAAGTAGAAATGTCTGCCTTTTGTAATTTCCACAATTAAAAATGGTACAGAAACAACAGCAGAAAGCAGAATTAATTAAAAGGAATCAGATCACTCTTAGGATAGAATTATTTTTATTCCAGAAAAATACTGAGATTGACCCATCACCACTCATACAATTATATACACAAATTCTTCTCTGCACACATTTAAAACCTGAAAGAGATTAGCCTAACAACTGGTAGTAACAGATTTTTCTTTTTTTAACTGTGGAATCCAAGATATGATAAACTTTACTTGGAATTTCTACAGCTGATGATATTTACCCTTCATTTCTTTTTACTTTCAGTGTGCCTATCCCAAATATCACATCTGGAGGCCTGCAGTTCAAAACTAAACTATTTTTGGAAACACCACAATTTTCCAACCCAAACTACTAGCAGGCCAGTGGCTAGGCTGTCTGTTCACTGCTTTGTTTTTAACTTTCAAAAAGGGTTGTAGGGAAGGTCTGTTCCTGAGGACATGTGTTATTATAAAAATACCTACAAATACCTAACAGTGTAGTTAGGCTTTCCTCTGGTGTCTCAGTATTTTCTTTTTTACTCCAAGACTGCTAAGTATGTCTGCGTGACTATGAATGAAGTTATTTAGCTCAGAGGGCTATGCAACTATGTACTTTCAATAGACCTGACATTACTTAAGGTTAGCCCCAGGCTGCTGTTATGGTGTTATATGAGGTCAAATCCTTCCATACAGCACAAAGCTTTTTATTTCTTCTTAAGTACACACAATAAGACTGATTCCCAAACTCCCCTAGACAAATATTTATCATCCAGGACTGTACACATCTCTGCCTTTATTATTTGTTTAATTATCCATGTATTTTAATGGGAAGAGGGGAGGGATCCTGCCCTAGGACAGAGCTCTTGTCATAGATTTGAATTACCCAAGGATTAGAGGCTCAGGGAAATATTGGTACAAGCACTTAGCAGCAGCATTCTATTGTATGAAAGCAGTCGTTTCCACACATTTCTCTCTGCCAGGTAAAATGAATTTTGCATAAGGATCAGGGACAAGGTATAGCATGGTTCTCATGACTACCCAAAGTTGCACTTCCCAGCCTACCAAATCTTTGCAACCGACACAACAGCACTCATGTTAGGAAATGTTCATATGCCTGTGTAGGAAATTTCCTTGAACAGCAAGCTAATTCTGCAAGATGATGCACATAATTAAAAATACTATTCCACTGGAAGCACTGAAATATCCGGTTTTGCTCCTGATGTGCTTTCTTTTTAAATTAAATAAGTCAGTATAATGAATATGGATCTGTGTACAAGCAAAGGAAGGAAGCTCAGTCTTTCCCAATGACAATTCTATCATTCAAACCATCCATTCACTGTCCATTCTCATCTAAGTTTCTGTATTTCCAAATTTACTTGCCAGTATTCTCCTAGGAAGGTGTTCAAAATCAAAAAAATGATGAGCAGAAAAAGCTCATCATTGACTTCCCACCTTTGTTAGAATTATTCTGCATCTGAAGGAGTCTTCCCTTTACCAAGATACTACATGGCTTTATGCTTGAGTAAAATACAACATCAATGTTGTTACTACACAAATTTTGAAGATTTACACTGTTAAAATGCATTACCATTCGGCAAAGGAAGATCAGTGAAATCTTTGTAGGTGATTAACCAGATAAGAGGAAAACAGCAGATGGCAGCACCATCTAATAGGCTTTTAAGATCAGAGATATCTGTTGTCAAAACCTCCATAACTCATAAACACACAGCAAGTTACTGATGCTCACTTACGTGTATCACACATTTTTGTTTATGAAACAATAGAGCACAGACTCTGTTTTAGTGCAAGTCTGAGTTTCAGTAGCTCCAGACACCACTTCCATTGTTTGGGGTATCACAGCAGAATCCAAAGCAAAATTTCTGAGTTGATGTGACCCTTGAGAGCCTCTAGGCATAGGCTGTTGTTTTACACAGCCAGACATGATTAACTCAGATATGTTCATTGATTCTGAGAGTGAGGACAGGCACTGGAAGAGATAGTTTACAGAAGCTGTTCAGTCTCCACCTCTAAAGGTGCAGAACTGAGGAAGAGTTTGTCAGTAATGATACTGGCTTAGCTGATGCAACATGCTGAAGGGAAAAGAGCTCCAGGGCATACAGGCAGAGGCATACAGGGAGAAGTGCTTGCAGTTGCAAAGTTAAAATGCCCTTTATGTGGTGTACCACTAAATCAGTCAGAACTTTATTTTGAAAATGAGGAAAATCCAGCTTTTTAATTTAGGGCATCTTTCATTGCATAGATTTATTTGACAGTAGCATTACTTCTCTTAAATACCCTTTAAGAATGGTTGGATGGCTTTTTTTTTTTTTTTCAGTTATTCCTTTCCTCTCATGTTTTGCTGAATCAGGACTTAAAGCGAGTACTTTAATAATTCACTGTCACAGTGAGTATGTCTGTTAAATGAGACAGGGACCACCCCAAATGCTTTCCAGACAGGACCAAAACAGTTGCCATTTCACTCCACCACTAGTGAAGCACTATTTTTTAACAGAATTAATAAGCAGCTGAGTAGCTGGTAAAATGAACAGAATTAAAACCATATGCTGGAAAAAGAGGAAGACTGTAGAGGAGACACAGACTTTGCTTGTCCCTGTTCATAGCTAATCTGCAGTTATTCCATAAGCTTAGTGCTTTTCCACACCCTTCAATGTGTGGACCTTTCAAAATGTTCAACTGGAAATGAAGATCTTCTCACAGAGAATTTAAACCTATGGGAAAGTGGCTTCCTATGACAACTTCTTATAAGTTGCCTACAAGTTCCGAAGAACCCCTCAGATCACAGGATATTTCTTTCAGTCCTCCCATGCCACCTCTGTGTTTAATGCATAACTCTGTACTATAGAACAGCTCTAAAAATAATACAATAGACCTCAGAGAGGTAAAATCCATCATCCCTTCCTGAAAGTCGTTGTTAATAATAAAGTCCCTCAAAGTCAATTACAAATTGCAATCTGTACAGCCTCATTAGTTCTGCTGCAACTGATGAACTGTAACTGCTTGGAAGTAAATGAGGAAACCTGTTGTTCACACAGAAGGAAGAACAGATTTGAACAGATTTTATTTTGGCTCTGCAGAGCTCACAGAAGTAAAAAAGTGGCAATAATGTTGTTGTTCAACAAGTCAGCAGATGTGAGTGAATTCACAAAGGGAGCAGATACATTGTGCAAGCAAGAGGGTAACATTTTTTAGTTTTGTCAGTGCCAAACCCCACTCTTAACATCTTTTTTTTTTTTTTTTTCCCATGGTATTATAACTATAGAAAATTCCCCTCACCCTCTCTTTTTTAACCTACAGAATTATGTGTAATGGATTAAATTCTCTGCTTCACACCCATGTGTTTCATTGAACAATCACCTTTAGAGCAATTACAGTTCTTTGGTAAAGAGTACAATGTAGTGTAAACAGCATTATGCTTCCTACAGCTATAAAGGCAGCTGTTCAGCACTTTGAACTGCTTGTAGGTTATGTAAAATTTGCTGATAAAAGACCTGAGGAGTGAACCTTAGTTTGCCAAAATCTACCAATTAGTCAAAATTGTCAATTAGCCTCATACAGCATAATAAAAAAAAGGTTCATGATGTCTTTAGTCTCATGTGAGCTAGGGTAATGCTATTATCTTCATTTTATTCAGCAGCTGGTAAACTAACATGTTACATACTTTGACTTCTAAAGCATCTTTAGAAATGCTCTGCATAGCATTCCATTTCTTTGCTGACTGAGAGAGCTAAATCCCGTTTTCAAAACTAATGTAGGCAATCAGGATTCCAACCCACATTTGAAAAAAAAAGCCATTTAATTTGGACACTGAGCCTAAATTTAGACATCTATCTTACAAAACTCCTGGCCAAAAGACAGCTTGTGCAGAAACAAATGCAGAAAAAATATCCCATTTTCCAAAACTCTGTGTAGCTTTTGGATAATGTGAATCAGCTTCTTTATTCTTGGGTTCTGAATCAAATTCAGTGGAAAAAAATGTGCAGTCTTATTTATTTTGTTGTTGTTATACCCAGAGCAGCTGCCTTTGAACATGCAGTCCTCAGTAAACTCATGTTCCATGCCAAGGTTAAGAATAACGGTAAAATATGAAAATCATGTTTTGAAGTGCTGGATGCTTACAGGACAATGAAACGTTGCATTTTATCTTAACTAAATAAAAATACCTAGTATCTCCTAAAATATGTAACATCCAAACCTTGCCTAAGCTGCTCAGTAGAATCTCCTAGGGAACTATATCAAGCAATGGTCCCTCTTGAGAATATAACTCTTAAAGGACAACAGAGAACCCAACTATTCCCATTCAAAAGGAAAATCAAAATAAATACGAATAAGTAATTTCCTGTATTCCCTTCCCAGTATTTCCCTTTTCTTTATCCTCTATTTAGCAGAGAAACATTTGCATGGAGCTAAAAGGTCCTTCTGAAAAAAAGTGATTTTAAATTTGATGGGAAGCCAGTCTGCCCTGGAGTGCCAAGCATCAAGATGCACCCACACCCTTTCACACAGCACATGCTTACAAATTTACCTGGTCTGATAGAGCTGGTGCAGCCCTGCTCATTCCTTGATGGGCCTTAGATGGATCACCACTTGCTGAGCCAGTTCCAGATCTCAGTCTGTTACCAGATTTATGAGCGGTAGAGTTTGGTAGCCTCACACCTCCTCTGCTACCTCCTTTGCAACACCTTTCGTGCACAGGGAGACGGTCAGGAAAAAAGGTCCGGCCACAGTTTCTACAGGGCACAAACTGGGCTTGAGCACTATAATAAGCTGCCTCATTTTCCTCTGCAAGTGTATAGGAACCACCAGTAGGGGCCTCAGGTTTCCTGGGCTCTGGCCTTCTAAGGTGCCTTGGTAGCTGATTGTTCTCAATACGCCACTTCTCTAGGCACTTAGGTTCATGTATAGAAATAGACCGTGACCCAAATTCTCTGCCACAGATATAGCATACCTTGAAGGGAGGTCTTCTGGGGAACGGTGTTTGAGACATGTCTGAAGAATCTGATGGCTGTGATACTATTGCAGTGCCTGGTCACCTTTTCCGGGATCCACCTTCTAGAGGTACTACTTTGGGAAAAATCCTGGGAAGATCTGGCACGTTAGATGGTGAAACCTGCTCTTAAGGCAAGGTGTTAGAGATACTAGGGGCTTCTTCAGCACTTGATAGAATACTACAAGTTTTGTTCACATTCTTTTCCTTGACATTTTTTTCCATGAAGGGTATAACATTTCAGGAAACTTCTCTCTCTCCTACACATAAAGGGCTTGAGAAAGTCTGTTATTAAGAATGATTCTGTATCTTCTTAATGCATTTTCATAGGCCAAAATATATTAGGGACTTCAAAGTTGGAACACTGAACCTAATGGCTGTTACAGTAGAGAAAACGGGTTTCTGTGTGTTTTCCTTCTGTCTTTTGTTCTTACACAACCCTGAAACAAATGAAATTAGTACAAATTAATAAATATGCTCTCTCTAGTTAAGGTTACCAACTATTGGTTTATCACAAGGAATAATTAAACTTACTAATCTGTGTATATTTTTAAATAGCAGGTAAATAACATCAAATATATTCTTACCCATAATGATCAGCTGAAAAATGTAAATATAAAATTCTGGTCCAGGAGGATGTAAAATCATGAAGGACATGAAAGAAGATGGGTCTGCACAAACTGAAGCTGATGAAATGCAAGTGTTCTGGAGTACAATCAATATGCTTTATTTTCACTTACTGATAGAACTGGTATTTCTGGCAGTCTTCAATTTATAAGCCTTTTCTGTTGATACTTAATTTCCCTGTCTTCAGAGACATAAGACAAAGCCCCTTAGTAGAGAGATGTCAATGTCCAGTCTACAAAGGGACAGTCAGAAAGGAAAGTGTTCCCAGTCTGTTGGTTGAAGGAGATTATTAGGCCCCTTTACTCAGCACTTGTGAAGTGGTGTCTCAAACTCTCTGACCAGTCTTGATTCTCCCAGTACCAGAGTCTTACTAATGAAATGGAGCAGGTTTATTAATAAGGCTTACTGAGGTGCTTTGGGAGCTGAAGCACATGCTGGATGAGAGAGTAAGGGCACTGCATTTATTTTGTCTCCAGATGCTGCTAAATATGTTTCGCTTTTTCATTGTCCAGTTTATCCCTGTAAATAGATAAATTTGTGCTTTATCCCTTAAACGTTCATTTCTTACAATATTTTGTGCTGGTCCTCCAAGGATCAGAAAATATGATTCAGACCATACACATGTACAGCAGAGGCTACTGTTTTAATTGCAAGGGAAAAAAAACAACCCAAAAATATTCTAGGTTTGTGTGCAAACCTAGCACATTGCATAGATAGGTAACTGCCAAGGACAGTCTACTTTATCTGTTAACAGAAGAAACATCTGGCTAAAGTCATCTTACTAAATATTCCAGACTCTATCTCAATCCTTCTAAACTTGTAGGGGGTTCCTAACACACAAATATATCCACATTGGCTGTCTTTCATGTCTTGGTTCACTTCCTCTGCTGCAACCATCCAACCTGGATCTGCTTTTTACTGCTTTTTTGTCATGTCACCATTGAAGATGCTGTTCCCACTTAACAGTCTTTTCTCCCTTATCTGTCCCACCTCAGAACCCACGGGCTCAGAACTCAAGGGCAATGACACGGTTCTGTCATTACCTCTGAGATGAGAAACTTAAACTTTGCCTGTGTCACTCAGAAGCACTGAGCTCATTCTTGTCTCTGACAAATATTTTAGGGGATATCTTAAGTACAGGGGCAACAGTGAAAAAACAAGTTGTCACTAGGTTTGTGTGAGTAGTCATCTTTTTGCCAAGCACACAAAAATGTTTAGATTGCTGCATTGACACTGCTTGCTTAAATACTCACAAAGGGGCATATTTCCAGGACACTTGGGACACTTTCTTGTTTTAAAAAAAATTCTTGTCAAGCTTGTATTTATTTGTAGGTAAATTGGAAAATGTGAAGATCATCAGAGCCAATCTGTGATTTATACTGGAACAAATCTCTGTGAGAAAGTATGTTGAAGTTAGCTGTTAAAAATAAAATTTTTGAGGGCCATTATACTTTGCACATTCAAAATTAACACCTCGTCCAAAATTGTATTAGATAACTGCAGTCTGCTGAAAAATAGGGTAAAGTATGTGGCTGTAGTATCCTCTCATGTCTGAAGCTATCAGGTGTATCAGATGCATATAATGTACATTGACAGTTACACAAAATTATAGCACTGGAATTTTTAGTCCAGATACCAAAGTAACAGGTTCGGCAGTATGTGAAATTTAAATGTGCAAACTAGTATTTAGGCTACTGAATTGCAAGGCTGTTTCAAAGACTGGGAGAGTTTCCAAGAAGAGCGGCCTGTTGTATGAATCCAAGTTGGGAAGTAGCCAAGCTCTTTAGGAGGATGAAGAGAATGGAGAGCCAGGGAAACATTAAAGGGTCATGAAGGCAGGGGAGATAAGGGTTATTGGCAGGTCACAGGAAGGGAGCATCAGAAAGTTCAGTAACATTTCAGGGAACTTCTGAACTTTGCAAGGTCCTATTTATGTTCTATTTATTGATTTATGTCAGAATGAAACTTTCTCATACCTGAGAGGATTCTTAAAGCAACAGTGAACACAGAACTGCCTGCCATATGAAGAATGTTAGGTGACTAAATCTGTTGCCATTAGGAATGAATCAGTCAATAAAAGATGCTATAAACAATCTATTAACAATATAACCTATTGTTGGATTTCCAAGCTTGCTATTGTAAATACTTCATACGAGAATTATGCTTCGTTGTGGGGATTACACCATTTGGTCTACATTTACTCCTGCCAAGTTGACTTATTATTTGGAAACTTCCTATAAATTCAGTGTGAAATGAAAAGGCGTATGAGCAGTTCAAATCTTCTCTCAAGCTCAGTGGTAAAGATGTGGAAGTAAATCAGGATTGGGATTTAACTATTCAAAATATAAAACTTTATGTTTTTCTTTTTAAAATGTTGCAGCATGTTTTAATAAAGTGGGAGGGTACAGTTGATCATTGTGTATAGCTATGGGAAAACATTTTTCTCCTCTGCAAGTTCCACTGAGGACAATACTTAAAAACAATTTCATGAACTGCAGTGACAGGTCACTTACAACTAGTGGAGGAGTTTGATTTAATTAAAAGGAAGTGAAATACTATTGCTAGTTTAGAATCAGGCTAAGAGCTTCAGTCTAACCAAAATAGAATAGAATGACGAGAGCACAAATAGCTCAGTACATCTATCATCTTCTTGTCCTGAAGTGGGAACTGGAACTCTTGCACACAGTTTTTAAGCTTGACCTAATCAATTGCAACAATAACATTATTGCAACAACAGCAACAATAGCATTATTACCCATGCCAGAAATTGCAACAATAGCATTATTAACAATGCTTCACTCATGCTGCCTTCTCTTAGCCACCATGTGTGACTCAACCTATAGAAGTGGAAACTTCTTCCCTGAAACAGCCTTCTTTATGCCTTGTTTCATGTCAGTGCTGGAACTTGGAACCAAAGTTGACACATACGTTTCCTATTTCCTGTATGCAGCCCATTTCTAAAGAGCGACCCTCTCTGTTTTTCATCTCTCTTGATTCTCTCATGTAAACAATTCCTCAAAAACCATTATAAAGTCATTTTATAAGCCTGGATTCCTTGACTGAATTGAACAAAACATACTTGTGTTAGCTGGGGGATTAAACTGGCTGTTTCCAATGAATCCTCAACACTACTGCTTTTGACTTAGCTAGAATTCCACACGGAGACCTCCCAGCTGTAAAAAAAACAGAGTTTACCTTATGGAAGAACACATTGCATGAAGCCTCCTACTACCAGCATATAATCATGCTTATTCAATGGACAAGATACAGAAACAGCTGTGAGAATTTGGGGAATCTGTTTCTGTATAGTTTATGAACGCTGACTGGTATCACAGCCTTTCCATGTGTAGCTGCATCAGGCTGTAAACTCTGTTTAATCTATATGGCTGGTACAGTGTCACTGTTCTAATCCACAAGCACAGAAAGATAAATCCTTGCACCAAATAAACACAGAGCTAAAACAAAGGTCACAGAGCTTTCAAGCTTACATGTCAAAAAACCCCCAAGAACCTCTTAGACATGTTTGACTCCATCTCAAAACAGAGACAATTTCGAAAAAATTCCCCTTGGACATGCCTGGCTTCATCTAAAAGAAGAGACACTTTTCAGGGGAAACCATAAACAAGCAAAATAAGTAGTGGGAACTGATTCCTTTGCTATTTTTTAAAATAAAAAGTGTTTGATAACGCTGGGAAGGATTTATATGGAATACTTGTTTTAGGCGACAGTGACTTAAATCCAGGAGGCTCTTTGGAGGGGTCATCTATAATTGTAGAGCGCTTACAAAATCAGGACTCCTGTAACAGTTATGGGAATGTCTGCATGGGTTGGTCTGCTTGAAGGAGAGGATGAAAGGCCACAGACACACATTAAATGAAGAGGAAAACATATGGCTCCAAAATGGTGGCAAATACAAAAGCCTGGCAGAAGCTCAGCTACAGATCAGGTTGTCAATGCCAAAAAAATAATAGACATTTTAGCTTGGAGAAAGTAACTAGTTAATTCATTATCTTGGATTCCACAACTCTTGGCTGTGTGAACCCTCATTTACACAAAACTCCACTTCACTCTGAGTTTTCCCTTTGTTTTCCCTTTCTTCAATACTACACTCAGTATTGTATACTTACTCTGCCTGCTCACCCTGCAGTGCTTGGAGCCATAAGCTTTCTGTTTGTGACACCATGTTGTTATGTGGGTCCTTTAATAAGGGTGATTTATATACATTGGATTAAATTCACAAGTATTCTAAAAGAAAAGATTTTACTTTTAATACCTAACTTTACTGTTATATAAATTGGAAATGTCTCAAATAGCTTTAATTGAGAAGCAACAAGCAAAAGCTTCTTGTACTACAAGGGGACCCAGAGATCCTTGTTTCTCAGTCTGGGCTGGAGTATGTAAACAGACAAAGGAGAAAGCTCAGTATAAGAGGACATAAGATATAGAAAGAGAGAGATGAAATAAGTCATCTGCCAAGAATAACACAGCAAGTCTGAGAAAGAAGGAAACTAAATTTAGATTTTCTAGCACCCCAATACTAAATCAGACCAGTCACAGGATTTTCTAAGGCTGATCCCTAACTTTACAGTCAAGATAAAGGTAAGTCTTTTTTATCCACTTTCCTGGGTTCTCATTATATTTACATATAAAAGAGCTGTCAGAAAGGACCAAACTGACATCCTCTGTTGAGTGCCAGAAAGCCTTGCTTCAGGCTCTTTCCAAATAAAATGTTTTCTATGAGGCTTCCCATTATTCTTTAAGAGAAAGCAAATTAAATTAAACCAACATTTTAAGCTTTATTTTTTCTTGTGCTAAATGTTTTGTATTTCTCAATTATAAGTAATTTTAGAAATCCGTTAACACAGAAGTACTCAAACATAAGCTGGACAAAAATATTGGACAATTTGTAGTATCTGTTGAATCTGTTTTTCACTGAAAGATAAAAGGAAAAAAAACATTCTTATGTGTCCAACAATATTTTTAGTAAATTAACCACATATTAAAAACCTCACATTTTTCCAGCTCAGCACTACGTTCTCTCCACAGTTTCTGGCTGAAGAAGTCTCATTTGGTTAGTCCTAAAGACTAATCATTTCCTTCAGTCATGTGAAAAGAATAATATATTATTTTATTGAACTTAAATAAATACCACTAAGATGTAGGAAATCCGAAGTTTACTGTGTCAGGATGCTTCATTCTGTCACAGCTGAGCATGATCCTTGTTTTTATGCATCCTTCTCTCTCAAGAAATTACTTGCAAACTCCAAACATACAAATATTGCCATATACCTCACTTCTGGCAGCTTCAAGACTTTGTTAGTCTGTAACATCTAGTATCACAGCAGCCTGGCTTAAATATCTTAGTAGTAATGCACCCTCAGAAACATCCAAGAGTGGAGCTTGCTCCAGCAGAGGATCAGGTGCACATACACCTTTTCCCCAACGTGACCTGCAGCCCAGAGGGTGGTGGTTATGCCTTTGTTTAAAGTGGATGCAGCCAGACAGGAGCACAGGACAAGAACACTCAAAACCAAGTATGTCAAGTTAAAAAGCCATTGTGTTCTGGTATTTGCAAACACGCTAGAACTGTCTGGGAATTTTCTAGTGAACATTTTTCCCACTGTTTAAAGTGTTGATTAGACAAAACTGGAAATTTCCTCAAAGATGGATCTGTATGAATTACACAAGAGAGAAATCATGTGTGTCTGAGCCTGTGTCTGTGTGTGTGTGCAAAAGTCCATTACAATATAAGAGAAAGAAAATATATAACCCAGAGGTTTCTATACGATTCTTATATAGAACTACTGAAAGTGATCTTTGTAATGAGACAATCAACCTAGTCAAAGCTTTTTGTAATTTTCCTCTGACCAATGAAATGACCATGTCATTCTTTGGATCTGATTACCTTCCTACCTAAAACTTTATGGGTCAATCAAAAAGTCCCTGACATCAAGAGCAGCCAGCATATATTTGGCATTTAAGAAGACCCTGTATATAATTATGCAACAATTACATTTATTTTACTTAATTAACTCTATTTGATTTAATTTTATGACTGTGTTACCAGAGAAAGCTGGAGAGTGGTTCTAGAGACCCAGCAGTTCTTTCATGTTACTATGTCCTTTGCCTAGACATGTAAAATAATTCCTTTCGTTTGACTGAAATCCTAACATTATATGAAGACATGATGATTGCTACTAGTTAAAATACATGGGAAAAAATGAAATATTTTTTATTGAAAAAAGGTAACATTTCAGACTTTTAAAATTCAAAAACTTTTAAAATTCAAAATCCAGTAACACCATTCTCTCACATCTCAGATATCCTTTCTGCTCTAGAAAGAATGTTCTTGGGTTTTGTATCTTACTTAGTGATACTTTACAACTTAGCAGGGTAAAGATTGCCTGTGTTTTACTCACCATTATTTAACACACTCATCTCAAATTCTAAAGGAATGATACTACTGCCTCCACACTTTTTCTTGTGCAAAATCAGTGGATATATTCCCTTTTTGGGTGACATTGGGGATATTTACATATCACATTCTAGATCATCTTCAGTTACTAGAATATATCTGTGGTATTTGCTCTGCAAATCCTAGATGGCATATCAGATATGCACCAAATAATGGACAGACTGGGTGCATTAATAGGGTACGTAACCCTGCCCACAGCAGGGAAGTATGAGAGCAAGGGGATGCTGAAGCAAGTGTGCTTACACAGCTCAAAGTGAGCTGCTTTCTGGCTCAAGTATCTTTGTTCAGCATTTCCATTCCTGGAACTCATACGCGCAGAATCAGGTTTTTTTTTCAGTGATTTTGATGATGACTATGCAATTATTTCAAGAAAGAAGCTCATCCTTAGGAAGAAAAAAATAGGTGGATGGATAAATGCATATTCAGTTATGAGTCTAAAAAAAAAAGAATAGAAGCCAAGAATGTCAGCTTGAACAAACTGACAGAAGTCAGTGAAAATCAGAAGGATGGCACTGCACATGTGCTGAGAGCCTGTCACTGGAAGTGTAAAGTGATTCAGTGACAGAAAAACACTTTTCTCAATAATCTGCAGTAACACAGTTACATTACACAGGATAAAGTAATCCAAAGGGGTAAATGTTCTTTTCTTTTACAGTGTAAATCAGTTTTAATAATCTTAGAATAAAATGCTTCTGCTAATAAATGATTCCATAACTAAGGTTTTTGGTACTTTTGTTATGAACAGGATACTCAGATAGATAATCTGATTACCATGGAAATTACTAAACTCAGCAAGCTAGACCAGCTATTAAAATATGAAAATTAGACAGTGAGCAGAGAGCCATAATAGCAAAAGATAAACCAAAGGAATCTAGAACAGCAGATGAAATTATCTTAAGTGGAAGATGTCTAGAAAAGCAAAACTCTGGACATTCCAATTATTTTGTGAAATGTTGGAAAACCTAGCAAGACATTATTAAATACTCATTATTGTATTTTGAATGAATAGTACAGCACATCCTAATACTTCGCAGAACACTCATGATGTAGTGACACAAAAAAGGGCTGTCTACTAAATCTGTTATAGAAAGCAGCACGCTAGGAGGGCTATCAAAACATTCACCATATCCAGCATTTTGAAAGCTCTTGTTTGTGAAAAATCTTAAAAGCACCATTTTTCTACATTAGTGTTTTTCTCCTCCAGATTAAATCAACAGTAATTTATAACTGGTGTGAGAGGACATGATGGATAAAGGTCATCAAGTTTTACCGGGTACCCCTGGGTCCTGATGATTCTGTAACTTGTCATGTTTAATGATCATCTTTTTCTCACTTAGTTTCTGGAGCATTGGTCCATATTGCCCTTTTTTCTGTCTTATAATTATTTAGTGAACAGGATTAAGTTCCATGTGCCAACAGAAATACATATGGAATGTAAGACTGAAATATTCCCAGATAATGTGGCTTAAATGAAGAGACATGTCTGAGCTCCCTACTGTGTAACCATAATTTCACTTGTTTATAAACCAGTGCATTTTATTATAGATCAATGTCTGACAGAGTTAAGTAGATGGAAAAGTAAATTTTAGTAAAATATATGAATTTGTAATGAAGGAAATGGTATGAATTTGTAACTTGAGCAATCAGTTCAGTGGCAGTACCTTAAGAATAACTTTTGTAGTAAGCTTTAAGATAAACCACTTGGACAGCAAAGTTTTCTGTTTCTGTCATGCTTTCCAAACAAAACAAAGCAAAACAAAATGGCTTTCTAGTAAACATTTCCATTATTGTTATGCATCACGTATTTTCTAGGAACAGAACTGAAAGAGGTAATTTCTGTTATACAGGACAATCAGTAATTATGTGCCAGGTAGGTAGGGCTGTCTTTTACAGAGAGTAACATTTCTAGCTTTCAATGTCCACATTGTTGGCCAAGAGTACTGCAGCTGTGTTCTCCTGCCCCTTAAAACACACACATAAACGAACTCATTCCGCTCCCCTAGAAGAGAGGGGAACCAAGAAGTCAGAACATCTGACCTGGTAAATGCTCATGCACCCTTTTTGCCAGGCCAGGCAAACCTCTGTGGAAACAAAATTCCAGAGAGCAAACGCATTATCATCACAGTAAGCATTAATACGCATGAATTTATTACCATCTAGCTGGTCTGTGGGTAGAAAGTTTGTTGATTGACCTTTCTACTTATTTGTAACTGGACCCCTGACCTCTGCAGGAACCTGGCCATCTGGTGCTCAGGGCAAGCACTGTTTTAGTTGGATGAGGACAGGACACGGGACTGCATTATTTAAACCTTGGCTGACTGAAGCTCGGGCCAAGCACGCTGTCAGTACCATCTTCACGGGGAAATCAGGTGCAAACCGGCAGAGCTGGGTTATGAGCGCAGAGGATCCCGTGCCTGTTGGCCAGGCAGAAGAGTTGGACTTCGGGAGAGAAGGAAAAGCACGGTTCCTCCTCACCCAGCCACTTCTCCACCGCCCTGCCCCAAGAAAAAGTTCACAGGCTTATTCAGATCCAAGGCTCGTGAGACCGGCACCTATTTTTTCATGTCCTCCTAAACACCTATTACCTCCGCTTGGATCAAAATTCCCTCGTGTCCCCAGGGGCTGGGTTTCTGTGCCGCTGCCCTGTGGCTCAGTGTGCCCGTTCCAGAGGGAGGGAAGGTGGGAAGGAGGGAATGAGGGAAGGAGGGAAGGCGCCCACAGGCCCCGCGGCGCAGGCCCCGCTCTCGCGCTGCGGCCGCGCGCCGCCGTTACCATGGCAACGCCGCACCGTATGCAAATCCCTGCCCCCGGCACGGCCCCCGATTGGCCGGCACGGCTGTCAGTCACCGTCAGGATAGCCCCGCCCCCGGGCTCTGAGGGGTGAGTGGGGTCCCGCTCAGGTTTGGGACAAAATCCGTGTTTTCCTCCGGGGAGTGCGGCTGCGGGAGCTAGGTGAGCACCGGCCAGTGTTCTGTGGGAAGTGTCCCCGCTCAGGTCGGCACACATGCGGAGGGAGCACTCTCTCAATCCCTATCTCCTCTTGGCTAGGTGAGGAGGGACAGGTGGCATCGCTGAGGAGCCCAAGCAGCAGAGAAGGATAAGCATGAGGAGTCCAAAATCCGTCTCCCACGTAGGCACTCTTCTCATTCAAAAATTCACACTTTTCGGCCAGGCCGTTTTCAACACTTCTCCAAATTTAACTTCAGTAAGCTTCATATTTTCCATGGAAGTTAATTCTACAGAAACAATGATAAATAATTGGTACAAGAAAACACCACTGGTCCCAACATTCCCATGGCAAGTGTTCTCTGGTGGCAGTGCCAAGAGCAAGCCAGCAGTGCCACTTTCATGCTGCCCCTTTCTGCATAACAAACTTCAGTTGTCACTTAGTGAAAACCTTAAAATACACAACAGGCATCGTTTGCATAGGGTCTTGCCAAGAGCAATGTCTTGTGTTCTGCTAGGCAACAGAGATCTACTGCAAACAAATTCTAGTACCTGTTGGAAATTTTTGGTGTGCCGGGTATGCTGGTAAGGCAAACATGAAGCAATCCTGTCAAAAGGGTTTTACAACATCACATGTTTCGACTGTGTGAATTCTCAGGCCTGAGACTCAAAATTAAAATTACAAAAAGCTTTCAGAGAAGTTAAATCAGGTTGCCTGATTAGAACAAGTTGCTTTGCAAAACGTCAGTGTTTCCAAAGAAGGAAAGTGATAGCAGGCAAGGCCTTCTGACACTGCAGCCCCGGTAAGCTCAACAGTTAATTCAGCTTTATGCTGTGCATGGCAGAGGGTGTTCATCAAATGAGTAGCACTTGGATTAAAGCAAATGACATTTAACCTGCACTTTGCTGTAGGGTTTAAACACAGCTTGTATTGCACCAAATTTAGTGTCAGCATGACACAGAGCTCCCAGCTTTTGACAGAATTAAGATGCAGACCCTCTTTTTAGCAGTGTTTTCAGAATGCTTTGCTGCCATCGAAAATACAAGAAATTTTTTTTCACCTTCAGTCCTGATTCTATCACCCAAGACTGTTAGTTTCAAGTTATTTGAGGCTACAAAACTCTGATCATTGTACGTGACAGACAGATAAATAAATACTAAAAAATAGTAGTGCAGTTCCATAGTCAAAATCTAGGAAGTGCTAAGATTGAAGTTATCCTTTGCCTCACATTTCCAACAGAAAGTTTATAAATATAAATAAAAGTATTTTTGCATGTTGTAAACACCTACATTCACCTATGTGTCTTCAGAAAAAGAATAAAATCCCCATTGTGTGATTTTAGGTGGTAGACAAGTAAGACTGTTGTTTCCACATGAGCTGTCTCAGATGTCAACTCAAAGGTCTGAAAATAGCAAAAGAAGTAATCACAGAACAAGATTTAGGAAATAGACCCCAACATCTTATTGTTTTTCTGTTTGAATTAATAAAAGTGTTTTCAAATCATCAGAAATGAGGAACAAACTAAACAATACTTCTATTCCAATTTAAAAGCCCACCCCGAATCCTTAACAAAGTTCTCATCAAGGTGATGAAATACGTTTTCTGTTACAAGTACAGTCAAAATAGACAATAAATTAGACTGATTTTTAATAGGTTGCTATGTATATAAAACTTGGTAATTTTTTGTATAAATTTATATTAACAATATATTAAAAATTGGTGAGAAAATTCCAGCTGAATTCCTGATTGGCATATTACATGTGTATGTATGTATGTATGCTTGATGTTTAGGTATTTGAAAATACAAAAACGGACAACCCTGAAAAGTGTTTTCTATATTACATATGCCATAAATGTGGTTTACTGCAGCTGACTGGTACAGATCTCTGTGTTATTTTAAATTGAACAGTACAAAATTGCCTTTGATCTGTTCTGGTTTGTATCTTTTCCATACTCCATTATCAACTCTTGCTGACTAGACAGAATACAAACAAAAAACACAGGAATTATTTTTACCAGAGAAAGAAAAACAGCAGAAATTAATTGATTTCCATCGTGTATCTTCTTCAAGCCAGGCTCTGTCACAGAGTGGACAAGATGCTCCCTAAAACAGGCTTTATTATATGAACTAATTTACATCTCATGTATGTGTGCAATTACAGCATCCTGGAACAACAGGAAGGATCATAGAGAAGCCATGGGAAACTTATCATAGGATATCAATGTGTCTGATAATTTCCCAAAGGGCGTGAGACAAACATCAATACAAATATTTGTATCCCAGCAAATCAGGAACAGCCCTGATATAATTACTTTGCACATATTTTTGTAACCATCATTCCAACTAATAACTCTTTTGCTTCTGCTGCCCTATTTTGCTTCCTGCAAAACTCTGGGTGGGATCCTATCTGAAGGTCAACTTGGAATCAGCAGAGGAACAATAAATAAACCAAGAGTATGAAAAATGCCTTTAAAAGTAGCTTGGATGGGGTGAAGGTGAGAGGTCATCAATTGCAAGGACTTCTTTATTTTTACTGTTTATTATAGCTCATTTGCTCATGGAGAGAAAACAAATGAGGGAAGTCCATTTCATTATACATTACTTTTACTTTCCGGCTTGCTTTTCTGAAAGTTTGGAAACGTTTGTTATATGTCTTTCCCATTACCAGTATTTCTTTTCTCTTATGTGTAAAGCTGTAATATTAGCTCCACTGAAGATTTTCCTATGACAACATGTTTTGGTAGCTGAAGATTTAAGAACTTGACTATTCAGCCCATGAAATCAGTCTATGTTTAATATGATTTAGTTGTTGTGAAGACATTACTTAGGAGACCAATGTATTTATTTTTTTGACATTGCCATGGTAGGTGCCACCCTTTTGCTTTACTCTACAGATCAGCATGCAGACCCTGTCTCAGAGCATATCTTCAAAGCATCTGGAGGAATGTCAGTAAATTAATTACCCTCTGGGTTCAGTAACTTTTCTTTCCTGAAGAAGAGAAAGGTGACACCGAGGCTGAAAGGAACGCGTGCCATGTTTTCATTACCGTTTCCAATGGACAACTGGAAGACAGAAGAGATTATGTTGCAGCTAAGAACACAGTTCAAACTTGTACAACCAGATTTCCCTTTGAAGCTGGAAGTTTTCCCAGGAAGATGGATATGGCTGCAGCTGAAGCAACAATAATTTTTCATGCAGTGAAATACTGCCACACATTCCAAGGCTCGGTTACTCCAAGCAAATTACACAGTGTTAATGACATTTCCCCATGTGACCACCTGAAAATACCTAGTGCTGTTTTCACCAGAACTGTGTTTATCTCACAATTATACTCCTACAATACCTCTGATAATACTTTTCAATAACAAAGACTGGTGGGAAAAATGTTAGATCCTCTGAATTAGTATCATTAACAAGAGAAAGGGAAGTTCTGAGAAAGACTTTTGAAACTCCAAAATGCAGTGAGAGGGAGGAAGGACCGTTGTGTTTGGACAGAAAAAGAACAAACCCAGTATTTAGAAGAAGTAATGGAAGAATAAATGGCAGCATGAAGATTATAAGATGATGAACTTCTAAAAAATTATCTTACAGAAAGAACAATTTTAATTAGTGCAATAACCAAATCATTGGTTATTAAAGACATCTATATGTGAATTATTCATGTCAGTGGTTGAGCAGTGCTGTAGCCATTAGTCTTACACTGCTCAGTCCATCACAAAGGATGTGTATTAAATTGCCCTGAACATTGCTATTAGTTCGTACTCCCTCTTCAGGACTGTTGTTGCAGGACATGGTAGCCACGTTTATTGGCCTGCCTTCCCAGAAAGCAGCCTGAGAATCATCACTCCGCACACACCAGAGCTCTCTGCTGTGAGTTTCCTCCCCTGACTGCCAAGAATATCAGAGGAATTGGATTTGCAGAAACCCAAACTCCTCGCCTCCAGCTCGGGGCAGCCCAGGGCTCCTTTATACAGACTATACATTTCTTCCAGCCCCCTCGGAGTGGCTGACTCATTGCAGCCTCGCACAGTCTGCCATTTCACGCTCTTTCCCTTCTTATTACATCCCACATAGGCAGCCGCCATTGCCAAAATCTGTCCCAAATGCTGGAATCACCTTGTCTCCAGGACAGTCCCCTTTACCATGCAATTGCAGTGTCGAGCCGTCGGCGAGCTTGTGCCCCGAGCATCAATATGTAGATGCAAATTGGAACAGCAGTGCATCAGCTGCAGGGGAGCCCAGCTACATACACACAATATACTTCAGAAAGACAATTTTCTTGCAACAGATGTTTCCCATTCCAGTCACTCATATTACTGCTGTCTGGATGCCCTTCTTTCCACATATCTTTTGTACCTAGCTTACACTCTTCATTTCAAAAGCATCTTTCACATCAAGAGAAGAATAGGTGATGAAGGCATCCAACAGAGTAAAAAGCTTAACAGCAGCAACAACAAAAAGAAAAACAAAAGAGGCTGAAGATGTATAAAGTTAAATATAAAATCAGCATATTTTAAACAAAAGGGAATAATCTAAACTACCAGAGGAGAAACTGTTAACATGCATTGAGTTCTTCGGCCCCTCAAATCTCCTTATCAAGCCCACCTGACTTCAGGAAAGACAAAGCTTTAGGCTAGCTGCAAAATTAGCTGGATGAAATACTATGGCCATGTTACACTGTAGGTCAAACTAACAATCTGTTGATCCCTTCTGGCTCTAAAATCTATGAGTCAAGTAATTCTTCCTAAGTGGCCCCCACAGGGATTTGAGCCTCTGTGACTTAAACCCCTGCCATTTCTTTTTGCATTTACATGCTAAAGATTTTTGGTTTTTAATCTACCAGCCTTTTTCTTCCTGTTTCATGACAGTAGCCCCACCGAAATGGATCTCCAAGCAGAAGAGCTGCAAGTGATTCCCTATCCTCTGCCTTTTCCCCTCCATTAACTGCATTGGAAGTAAATAAGCCAGGAATAATGCCAGCAGACAGGATTGATTTCCAGTTCTTCCTTAAAAATCCCTCACAAGTAAGATCCAGAATTTAATTGTAGCCAAAAAAAGTCAAGAACTGCACTTAGACCAGTTTTTATCCCATACTTCTATGCCAAGATGTCACTAAGGCAACAGCTTCATATTATAAATGGGACATGGTCTTTAAAATCTCTCTGCACTCAACCAAATAGTGAAGAAAGTCAGAGATTCTCCAGTCTTCAGATGAGTCTGAAAATACTTGAAGGCCTTGCATGTGCAGTCTGTCAATGCATCAGATGCCAAACATGTAAAACATCCACTGAGCCCTCTCCTGAGAACCTGGATTTGTGTTTTGAAAGAGACCAAGCGAAGTCTTGGTGTGAGAAGCAGAGTGGCTACTTTGCAAGATCAGCAGCACCTTTGTATTAATAATAAATGAAAGAATTTGTCACTGTCACATTGGTCACTCTCTCCCTTTCTTCAGTCTGCCTCCTCTTTCCTTTCCCATATTGTAATCTTCCTTTGTCTCTTGCTTTTTTTTTTTTTTTTTTTTTTTTTTTCCTTTTTTTTAATTTTTTTTTTAGCTCNCTGCCTCCTCTTTCCTTTCCCATATTGTAATCTTCCTTTGTCTCTTGCTTTTTTTTTTTTTATTTTTATTTTTGTACTCTTTTTTAAATTTTTGTACTAGCACTTGACATTGCTAATGTTTTTTTGTGTGGCAAATCTGCCAATGCCAGCTTCAGTCTTCATCCTCTTTTTCTTTTCCTCCAGTTTGCTTTCCCTCTCACTTTTCAGCATGCTCACCCTTTGTCTTCATTGCCCAGCAGTACTGTTTGAGCATTTTCTCTCTCCTTTCTGAGCCACTTATCTATTTCTGTCATATGTTCATGGCCCCAAAAAACTACACCTACCATCGATCTTTGTCAGTGATGCTTTTCCAGATGCTTGTTTTATGCAGGCCCATATCCAAATTTACTATTAAATACATGTAAGTAACTTGTAACTGGAAGCACTGTTTTGGTCTCCTAATTTGCCCGTGTGAAAAACACTTCCAGTTCTCCTTCAGTATTTCTTCTACTTCTTTTGAATCATCTTCTAGATTTCTCCCAGTCTCTCTAGATACCACCACAGCCCACAAGTTCTCTAGGCTTTCCCATCTTTCTCGTTATTTTGTGGTCAGTTTTTGCTGCTGAAGAGAAGCACAGGAGGTGAAGACAGAGCATGGGAGCCATTTCCAATTGCTGTCACCTGCCAAAGTCATCCTTCCTGTCGGTGGGAAGCAGGAGCAGCAGCCACACCCCTCTTTGCAGCCTTATCAGGAGAACTGGGCAACATGACAGTTTGGCTAAGCATGAAGAGGGGACCTGAGATGGAGGGAGAGATATACAGCAAGGTTTATGAAGAGGGAGATGCCAAGATTACTATAGGGGAAACCAGAGAGTCTGTGGGGGAATAAAAGTGGCCACAAAAGGCTTCAGAGAAATCAGAGAGCTGAGCGAAATGAAGGGGCATATCCCTTCCTCATAGAAGGGGAAGCCCATTAATCTTCTTGCTATAAGTGGATTTGAAATCACTATAATGGAGGACAATAGAGTTAATCGTTCACCCATTTTCTCCTCCAGCACTGATCCCCACATATTGACCCCTTTCAGTACCTGCTTGAGCATTTTCTCTTTCTATATCTCCTCAACTGTCTGTCTGCATATTAAATTATGCAGCTCACCTCACATTCCCTAAGCTCAGAGGATTTCCTCAGCCCTTCCAAGTCCTGTATGATGCAAGCATGCCAGACAAACATTTAGCCCTCAAATGTACTTATGTAGCCTCTTGTTTTCCCCTTGTGTGGCTCTGAAGGGTTATGAAAATAAGAGGCCAAACAAATTCATGCCAGCAGTAATTCCAGCCCCACCCTGCAGAATGGGCAGACACCACATGGCCCAAGGAACAGCCAAATTTCATGATTACATTTAAATAAATGTTGACAGTTGAAAAGACTGCTCTTTTTCCCCCAGTTTTCACTCTCCTCATGTTCTTTCACTGCAGGGGGCTATCAGCACCTTGGTTAACTTGGCTGCAGAATGACATGAGGAGGCTTCACTCCGTAGGAACAAAAAGTTCGTTTGAAAACTTGAAAATACCCACGTAACAAAGCAGCGCTGGTAAACAGGATTTCAGCAAGGACCACAATGCCTAATGATTTTGGGGGTTAAGAAAAGGCACAGATGAGGTGGGAAGAACAAACTGCTTTTCCAAATAGTTTAAGTTCAGTATTTGCCAAGAGCTGCAGGAGGGAGACACAAACAGAAATATTAATAACAAGAAAATAAAGGATTTAGAACAGTATTTCACTTAATTTTGTAGGCAGTTTGGGTATTTTGTTTGTTTGCTCTGCTTTTTTTCTGTACTTGGCTGAGGGTACCTGTGTTATTATCTAGACACTCCAGACAGGAATTTGTAGTTGCCTTTTGTTGAATTGTTCACAAGCTGTATGGACAGCACATTTCTTGTGGTTCTTATCCTTAATTCTGCAGCAGACTTCTATGCTCTACTTCTGGCTGTACATGAACAGGACTTTTAGTGTTACCATAACTAACAGGAACTTTCATGAGCCTTTACAAGAATGGAACTTTTGTTACTTGCTTCAGAAAACAAAAGGAAGATATTGTATATACATGAAACCATACTTTTAAAGGAAAAAATTAGGAAAAATTCAAGACTATTCTCAATCCTTTTGTTTTCTGAAAGCTGAGAATATGAGTTGTTTGCTCAGCCATTTCACTTTAATTTCACTGTGCTCTGTGATTTGAATGCTGTCAATATAGATTCAAGAGGGCATATGAGGTTATTTTTAAAGAACATTGCATGGTTAAATAATTTAGAAAAGTTTACTCTATGATGATTGGAAATACAGCTGAAAATTTTGCAAATCCTGTCTCCATAGTTTGTTTTGTATTTTTTGTTAATGGGAAATGCTGAATTTGTTTATTTTTTTTAACTGCATTACAAAAGAAACTTGAAGTGTAATTCAGACATCACTGAGGGCCTTCTTGTTGCCTGTGTTACAAAGAACAAAAATATTAAGAATCACTTTGTGATACTTAGCTGTCAACTGTAAAAATGCTGTGACACATTTGCATTTTCAATGCCAGTAGTTTTGTAGAGGTCAGAGTGGGGCTTACATTTTTATTCACTTGGCATCTGTTATAAGTACAATACCATGATTAAAAGTTTTGAGTCTATTCATAAAACATGTGAGATCTTTGACTGCTAAAGATAGCATATCAGTTTGGCAGTTTTGGATACACACTCAAGCTAGATTACTTGTATCATCCTTTCATACTTGTTTTTCCTTTTCACCTCCCCCAATTGTCTTTGCAGGGATTGCCAGTAGCAGACTCTTGCAGGTTTGCCTTCAAGATGCTTGAGGATGTTGTTATAGGTGATAAGAGAGCAATAGCATTGTCTCAAGGTTTCAGGGACAACACAGTGCTGGTCGACTTTCATATCCTCCTTGCAGGTGGCAAGACAGCAAGCATCAAGAAATCAAGTGGCACAAGCATAACATATTTCTCCATATACTTCCCACTTGACTATTTGTCAGTAATGGATCTGTACCACTGATTAATTGTGTCACAGAAGACAAGACACTGCTGGCTCTGCAAGAACCTACCCAGTCTCCTTGGGTTATTATCTTTGGGCAAAATGAAGTTTTTGCAGAGAGTAGCATAGGCTTGGACTGGGATTATCTCAGTGGAGAGCCAGATTTGTTGTTTCCATGCAACACACATCAAACCAGTACTCTGGAACCCTCTGAAACTGCATCCAAGGGGCTCTTCTTTGCCAGCACAACGCCAGCAGATTTTATGCACTTGCGTTCATGCCATATCAAGCATCATCTGGCTCCTACTGTGCTGCAGAGCACTGTGGATTCTTAGAAAGCTTGTTGGCTCTGTTGAAATGTGGTGCACTTAGAGATCAGTTAAGGTCGGGTGCTGTGCATGAATGAGTGCACTCCTCCTCCAATTTGGAGTGTCAGGGGGTTACAGTGAAGGAATACTCCTAGGTCTGGCTAGTCTTGTGAGAACTGGTTCCGTGACTGCTCCTGGTACTTGCATCATCCATGTTTTTCTGCTATGTTTGTTTCTTTCCATCAGCTAATGGAGAATTCACCATAATTATTTTTGGCTGGAGTCCAGCCGTTAAAAACTATTTCAAAGTGGTGTAATGCGGAATGGGCTCATGCCAGAGTATGGTTCCTTTGTTTTAGAGATAATGGTGTTACTGAAGGTTAGACTAAGAGGCCAGAAACCCCAGTAAAAATTAGCGTGATGCAGGGAAAGGATTGAACCTACTCTCCACATCAGTGTCCTAGCACACTACTACTGAACCTACTGCGTTCAGAATGCATTGACAGCTACTGGGATGGAAGGACACTCCAGCCTGGAGGTGAACATGTCTTGCTTCTGTGACAGAGCAGTGTCAGGCCAGGGGGATTGAGAGCACAACCATCTCAGTATTTCCTGGTTTGCTGAGCAGGCAGCTTTTCTTTGCTTCAGAATGTTCAAACCATAACTCCCGTGACCTGAAGGAGGCATCAGATTTGCATCCTGCGTATCACTGAGTGCTCTGGACACTTCAGTAATGATTCAGAGCACTACCATTGACATTCACTGTCTCAAAAACATGTGAACTACTTGCATGATTTCTTTCCTGGATGGACAGTCTATATGCCTGTGGAAAGAGAGACAGAAACTGAGAAACAAAAAAAAAAATCACTAAATGCAGTTGATCTGAAGAATACATAGATTTTTGCTTTTTTTTGTTCAACAGAAGGTAAAAGTACCTTTTTTACAGAATGTAATTAATGTTTAAGTGGCATGGTGTGCATCACCTTTTTTCCCAAATGAATATCCCTGCCACTGTATTCTTAAGCCTAAATGTAATCACTTTTGCAATCACTGCTCGCAGGCCTCTCTAATAGGCCACAGAGAATTGAATTTACTTTTGCACATTTTGTGAACAAAGACAAAACCCCATCCTTTTCAAAGTTCAGTCACAGGACTCTAGCAAGGTGTTTTGGAGGAGTTTTGTTTCAAAAGAATGTTACAAAAAATGTGAAAGCTTCTACACTTGCATAACATGAGAAGACCCTACAGAAATTGAAATGCCAGACTAGTGAGCTGGAATTTGCCTGCGTTGCTAGCTGGGAAAGGAGCAGGGGGAAGAACAGCACACATTCCTACTCCAGAAGGAAAAACCTGGTTGTGACTCAGACAGGGGAGAATTTTTTCCAAGAACAGTTCATCCTAGTGAAACTAAGACACTCGGGTCATGTTGCCAAGGTCATTGACATTTTTGTTTATCTGATCCTTAAAGGGAAATTACCAAGTTAAAAATCATGGGCTCTATCCTTCATAAGGCAAACCATTGCACTCCACTGGCGGCGCTTAATGAATGGCACTGTGGGTTTCATGCTGTTTCTTAGGAGTTCCTTTCTTGTGTTATTTCAGTTTTGAATTACATCCAGTTTTCATAATCTTTTCATGGTTGATTTCTTATTTTTCACAGTCTGGCTTTCCTATATGTAATCCTATATCTTCATGGTCTCAAATAGAACGGTGGAATGAAAAGTTGCTTGAAATCAAAAACAGTGTGATGAACATGCTGTATTAGTGTTTAAGGCAACACTGGACCATAACTTCCTGCCACTTGCTATCTTCTACCTCCTCCATTCCCAGTCAGCCCTTGTTGAATGTCTGCCTTTTTCCTCCTTTTATGTACCCTCCCATAAAAAGCAGCTGTCTAAGCCTCTCAATTAAGCATTGCATTTATTAAATGTTGAGCCCATGACCTCCCTGTAGAATAAGCTGCACAAAACCCATCATCATTGCTTTTACAAATGGCAACTCCTTGCTGGAGGCAAGAATTTGAAAATAACTTCCTGCTCTAGGTAGTGCCATTTTTATTGTCTTAGTGTGATGAGTTCCATCCATAGTTTAAAACTGTGGGATTTAACTCTAGCACAGTATCACTGCTGAGCTCTTCTTAGTTGTCTTCTGAGTGGACATGCACTCCTTGCTGGCCAGTAAGGGAGGTGTAAGAGGAGTCCCAGATTCACTGGGTGTAAATTAGGCCAAAGCCCAGCATTTCGTTCTCCCTGTTGCTTCAACATTTTGCAGGCATATAGTTAGCCAACAGGCCAGATTCAGCAGAGTCCTGGGATCAGAAGTTACTTAACTTTTCAGTAATAGCAGTGATCCACACACACGTAGATAGGTGGGATTTTAAGAGCAACATCTCTCTCTGACGAGAGTTCTCCACTTGTACCTTTTGTCTTTGATCACATACCCAAACTGTGAACTTGAGAGGGCATGCAGGGACCTGTTTCTCATTTGAAACATGTGGATGATAGTGGTACAATGCCATTAGTAAAATATTAAATGGCTGTCAATAATGAGTAAGGTCCTGTGCAATTGTCTGTCTGACTAGATCTGTGAAATTTGATGTCCCTTTGATGAGGTTCTCTGGAAGTGTAATACTCCCAGGCATCATAGGGGACCCTGGAATATACAGTGACATTACAGAGAGTGTCAACAATACAAATGTGTTCCATGTTATAAACAGATCAAAAGACTGATTATTCTCAGTATCTTTGAGTCATTTATCCTACAGAGTGCAGTGTGACAGTTTCTGGCAATACTCCTCAAGGAAAAGTTTTGTGTAGGTTATCACTTCATCTTCTTGTCAAGAATAAGGTCCAGATTTCCTCAACCACATAAAACCAGTCAGTCAGAAGCCACTGTCATTTTATGTCTGGCCTCAGCATTGCTTAGCAAAACATTTTCCTGTTTTGGAAAACACTTGTCTACTCAAAGTACAAGCAGAGACCCTGGTAGTCCCTTCAAGCAGCCTCACTATGAAAAGAATACTCAAGAGAAAAGTATTGAAGGTTCAATAACAAACACATTTAGAAAACAGCAACTAATCAGATGGGAAATCATGTATTTCAGCACATTATTCTGTGCAAGATTTTTTTGTTTCAGAAGAATTACTAAATCAAACTGTTGATTATTAAGAGAAAGACTTCTTTCATGACTAAACATTCTCCTTAATAAAGTTACGTATAAGATCTACACAAAATACAAACTCTTTCAGACTTCTTTGTCTACAAACAGCTTCTGCATATCCCTAAAAAATTCAATAAATTCTTGTCTGAATTTATTAGAAGGCCATGTCCATTAAGCAGTCAATTTTTGTTGTTCCCCTGAGAGACTGCTTGCGGCAAATTTTACTGTATTTCCTTCCCTCCTGGTACTGACTTATAATAAAAGAAAAACATTTTTTCTCTGTTTAATGCATTTTCCAAAATTACATCAGTATCCAGCCACTTCAAACAATTTCTAACAAAGGCCTGGTCCAGCTGGGTAAACAAAATGATTTTACATATATTTAATTCTGCATTTTTTAACGTTTTTATTGTGAAATATTAAAGCAACACTTCTTGCCACTACTCAGAAAAATAATGATTTACATATTTAAGCTGAGGTGTAGGTGCTTTTACTATCACAGTGAAAGTCAAAAAAACATCCCAGTGTAATGAACTTGCAACCTCACATGAAAATAGGGCATTAGTATGCAGCAAGGATGTCTCTGGAACAATAAATTCTGACTGAAAAAGAAAAATAAACTTCTCATGCTGATACACCTGTCATAAAGATGAGAAGCATGAGATATCTGAGCTTGTTTTCTTTTTCAGCAGATTAAACAAAGATCATTACTAAAGTTGACGGACATATTTCCTGAGTGCAATGAGTTCAGTCTCATACTTGCAAGCAAGTAGCAACACAGGCTGCCTACCCAGTGTGCCCTAAGATAAAACTGTTTTCATCCCTACCTGTTGAGGGCATGCACTTTGAATATGCTTAGAATGAAGCTTTAAGCTTAAACCTTTGTGTTTTGGTTTTTTAAATTAAAAACATTAAATCCAAGGAAACAAACCCAGTATGAGCCATTCTTTTTTGGTGCTTTAAGAAGATTTTGTTTAAAGCTGCACTGGATTCCATTTGATGTTAAGGAAAGGAAAGCCTGTTCCTGAGGACAAGTGGCAGGGTGGGCATGGGAAGAATGCTGCTGTTTATGGATAAGTTTCAGCAGCTCTGGTTCTTTTTTTTTCCTTTTTTTTAAGGACACAAAAATAGCTGAAAATTAGTTGACAATAAAGAGAGATTTTGAGTTACTATATAACCCTGAAATATTCTTCAAATCCAGCCTTTGCTTACATTATCATGATCTCAGTGGAGTCAAATTTTCTTGCAATGTTCTGCTATTGACTAGAGAAAATTTAGGAAAAGGAACTCTTCCTGTACTGATTTTTAGACTGATGAGTGCTCATAGATGCCAGAGTTATCCTGACTGCAGTGCCTCACCACAGAAAGTCCATGGAGTCCAGTTTTTTGAAAGCAATAATGTACATCAGTAATTACTTGTTATATGAGGTACCAATTAAACGTGTGTGTTTTCTTTATTCAAGGTTTCATTTTTCCCCAGTGACATGTATTTTAGAGCATCAGAGAAACTGGTGGCTGTGTAGCTGTTTCACAAGCTTGTGGCACAGGAATTCTGGGTCTTGCTCCAGGGTGGTCTTCCTGCATAATCTTTGCAGTCAAGGGTCATTCCTTGTCTAATGACAACTGCGACCTCTGCATGCCACTGTAACACAGTCATGCATTGTGGTGGGTTAGCTCTGGCTAGCAGCCAATCTCCCACCCAGCTGCTCACCACCCCTCTCCAGCAGGACGGGAGAAGAAGTAGGTCGAGAAAGTTCATGGGTTGGAGATGAAGATAGGAGATTGCTTACCAGTTCCTGTCATGGGGAAAACATACTTGGGGAAAATAAATTTCTTTCATTTCCAATTAAAATAGATCCAAATTATGAGGTACAAAGACAATCAGAGAAACCACTCTCCCACCCTCCATTCCAAGGCCCACATTGACTCCTTCATTCCTGACTCCTCTATCCCACCCTGAGCTGCACTGCAGGGGCTGCAGTAAGTACCCAGCAGTTGTCTCTCTGCTGCTTCTTCCTCCTCACACTCTTCCTATGCTCGTGCGTGGGTCCTCTTCATGGACTCCAGTTTTTCAGGATAAACCTCTTCCAGCATGGGTTTTCCATGCTCTTCAGAGAATTTCTGCTCTGCCGTGGAGGACTTCCTTCTGCTTGTCTGACCTTTGTTTCTACCTTGTTCTGCTTCTCACTCTTTTTGTCCTCTCCTCTTTTTACGGCATTTTCTACCCTTTTTAAAAAAAGTGTTTCCAGATACTCCAGCAGCAAGGCTGAAGGGCTAAGCCATGTCCTGTGAAGGATCCATTGGAGCTGGCTTGAGCAGCTGTGGCCAGCATGGGGCATCCCAAACCTTGCTGTGGACACGGTACCAATATAGAACATCGTATTTCCTAATTGTGCAAAGAAGAACCTGCCATAATCCTTGTTTTGCCATATCACTGTGTGCTGTGGCATTATGCAAGGCAAAGTGACAAAAATTAGTGATTGGAATGTGGTATTAGTGTTGAATATTTGCAAAGATACTCTTTGCGTTCTTTTTTTCCCTGAAAATTTCATTTCTCTGCATCCCTCTCTCAGCTTCCACAAAACATTATGGAAAACATTACAGCTTAGATTGAAACAGGTTGGAAGATTAAACAGAAAGGAAATACTATATATACAGCAATTTAATAATCTAAACAAAGATTGTCAGCCAGTTGTCTGTCTGTGTGCTAGTGTAAAAGAGAGGGATGAAAAAAGGGAAATGGGGAGTGAGAGCATGAAGAGAAAGAATTTTGCTGTGAAGAAGGGGAACTTAAAGACATGCACATTCTAGATGTTATGAGGTTTTTCAAACAGCCTCAGATGCAGTTCTCTATGGCAAAAAAACCCCATGCATTGGTGCAGACTGAACTAGGCCCACAGAGTGTTCACCTGGTGTTAACTTAGCCAGTAAATCTGTATCATGCAAGATCCCTCAATTTTTCTGCTGGAGTGCCAAAGCTGGAAGGAACGTAGAGTTAAGATAAAAAGGATTAATGGAGTAGTAACAGCATTTTAGTTATGGAAAGTGATTTGTGGTGTCAGATCTTGGCAGAAAAAAGCAATCTGTTGAGAACAGTGGTGGTTAAAATGTGTTTGATCCAATCTCCTACAACACATTACGGAAAAATCAGCATCTGTTTAATATTGCACCTATAACAAATTTTAAAGAAAGGAATTCTGAAGGCGACTACAGAAACCTCAGGTTTTAAAACGAGTTCTGAACTGTTAGTGTCAGTAATCCTTCCTGTATCATCCCTTTAATACTAAATAGCCTGAACTTTACACAAATTGTGAGCAGTAAAATGCAGTGTATCATATGGGTAAAAAACCAGAAAAATCTGCAATTAGGAAACATCTGAAAGTTTAAAATTACATATGCAATGTGAAGACATTGTGGCTGCACTAGGTCCTGAAGTATGATGAAGTAAACAAGGAAATGCTTTCACATTCAATTGCCTTTTTGAAGCACTTTAATGTTTTCAGAGGAAGAGGTTTCCAGTTCTCATGTGTTTGATTCTAGGAGATATTTATTTTTCCTAATCTCCTTTTTTCTTGCCTTTCAGAACTCAGTATTTCTCAAAACAGGAAAAGAGCGAAAAACACCAACAGGAGGAAATGAGAAAAAGATATTTTTGAAAGAGAAAAAGAGGACATGAACAGCCAATATGTTTCAAGAAAGATGCTGTCCTAAAGAAACTTCTCTGACAGTTTCCTGCTGACCCATGATTTGTATGGGGTCACTCAGTGTATGTATAAAATAAAGTCTCTCCAGTTTTTAGTACTTACTGGCACATAAGGAGAGATGCAATGGATCAAGTACCAGCTATTTTAAATCAGTTTTATAGAGTGCCTGCAGGTCAGGACAGGGTCAGATTGACTAAACATTGAGAGGATGCTGTTTGAATTCTTCTGGAGTGGAAAAGACAATTTATATGGCGGTCAATCTTTTAAATTTCATAGCAATAGAGTTGCTGTTTGTCTGTTTTGACAGAATGTTTGCAATCAAAATAATTTCTTTATTAAAATACAGTGATGATTCCTTAAGTCGGGTTTTTTGTGCATTCAACACCTTGCTGAAGCCATAACACAGAAATAATATACATAGAAATAATTAAAATGCTAAGTAGTAGTTTTACTTAGCAACTGAATTACTGTCTATTGTGTAGAATGACAATGTAAGATTGGAAGGGGAGATCAAGGGGAGATCAACTTTCCTGGCAAAAGCACAGTGTAGACGAGAAAACCCAGCACTCTGTTCAGCCAAATTACCCAATCATATGGGGGAATTCATGACTTTCCTGGGGAGATGAATCCAATGGCTTATAGTTCTCATTGTGAAAAACTTTCCTCTAGTGCCTAAACTGAATATCCCCAGGAGTAAGTTGTACCCGTTGCCCCTCGTCTTTTCCATGTGACTCCTTGTGGAAGCGGAGTCTCAATTTTCTTTGTACTCACCCTTTAAATACTGGAACATGGTGATTAGGTTTTCCCTAAGTCTTTTCCCATCTGGCAGGCTTCCTGGTTCTTTGTGTCCCTTCTCTGGACTCTCTCCAGCCTATCCATGTCTTTTGTTTTGTATGGCAGGGGCCAAAACTGAACACAGTGTTCCAGGTGTAGCCTGACAAGTGCTGATCAGAGGGAGGTAATGACTCCTCTATCTCTGCTGGTGATGTCCTTGTTGATGCAGCCTGGCATCCCCCTGGCTTTCTCTGCCATAGCAGGGCTGTTCACTGAGCCTTTCCAAGGTTATCCAGGTCCCTTTCCACAGAGCTGCTCCTTAGCCAGGTAGGTCCCAGCCCCTGCTGCACTCATGGATTATATTTTCCCATGTGCCAAACCTTACACTTGTCTCTGTTGAACTCCATCAGGTTCTTGTCACCTGACTCTTCCAGCCTGTACAGATGTGGAGATATAGAAAAGACATTNAGCCAGGAGTTGGACTTCAATGATCCTGAATGAACCCTTCCAACTCAGCGTGTTCTATGATTTTATGATTCCTGAGGGGTGGCTCTTTCTTCCAAAGTGTCCACATCCCCACTCAGTTTAGAATCATCAGCAAACTTTATCAAGATACACCTTATCCCATTTTCCAGGTGACTTACTGTCTTGGAGTGATTTTACAGAGTTGTTAAACAGAACATTGGGCCCAGTATTGATCCCTGGGGGAACCCACTTGTGCCAGGCTTCCAGTTTTAAAAGGCACTATCTGCCACCACCCCCTTGGTGCATTCACACAGCTCCCCACCCACCACATGGACATCTTGTCTAGGCCATACCCTATCAGTCCTCCTCTAGGAGGAGGCTGTGGCAAACTCTATGATTTATTCACTTGCTTTAGATGTAAAGTGACACCTACTTTAAATAAAAGCTGAGCATTTCCTTTTTTCTGGTTTTGCTGGTTTTGTCTGGTTTACCTGTTTTTCCCTTATGCAAGGAAAGAAGTGAAACTTAGCCATGCACGTACAGCATCATGTCCTGTCCTAAAATGAGGTTAAAAATGACAGCTATGGACAAGACTGTGTGCTCCAACATTTCTTACTTCCTATTGCTTGCTGGAGAATTTTCCCATCTCATCTTTGTGGATCTAGTGACTCATCCTTGTACATCTAGCTGAAACACGTGTGTTTTGCTTCACAAATAATAGTTCAGCTTTACTTTGACTCTAAACTGCAATGATATTTGGGAATAATATTGTCTTCCTGTTAAATTAGGCAGTCAACTAAAGTAAACTAGTGCTTTTGTTTGTGTTTTGGACTGCCTAAAAGTCTGGAATGGCAGAGCCACCAGCCATGGTGTACTTCACTGTCAAATTGTGGGAATTACAGTAGTACAAAACAATGGAAGAATCATGTCCATTAAGCTGGGACAAGTTGATAGATGCTGATAGAATGGCTTAACAGATATGCACACTTGGAGTGTGCTATTGCGAAGAGTAGCCAGAGGAAAAGGAGCTGATGGAAAAAAGTCAAATATGCCTTATGCCCCCAAAAAGATGAACAGTTCAGAGCAAATTTGTATTTTGGATAACCACAACTGAGCCAAGAGCATAGAATCATCTTGATGAGAAATCACAGGCCTTCAGATTCAATGGAGCTCCAAAAAAATCTTGGTACCATTTACAGGTATAATTAAAGCTTTATATAGAGTTTTGTGTGGTTTAAACTATATAAAAATTCTTTAATTTAATTTAGACTGGGGACATTTCAAGATGTAATTGCTTGAGAGTTAAAGACACTCTTCTGCTTACTTATTAATTTGAATTGAATAAGTGGCATAGGTGAAGACTAAGTGAAATATAAATACTACTAGCATAAATATAAATACTATCAGCTTTGCAAAATTCTGTTTGTGTGCTTGTATGTGATAAGCAATTTGTTATTATATACATGTTATTTTGATGTGAAAATAACTTATAAATAGTTTTTGCATCAATGATTATGATGCAAGTATAAAGAGGAATTTATGTGGGTGTAGTTACTCATTCACATTATCACTTGGCTTTTATGCCAAGGCTAACATCCTTTCTTTCTTGAACACTTCTAGACATATAATGGTTGCAAGTTATTTAAACCCTAATTCTCCCCTCAGCTCACGTAACATGCTGTACCTTAAACAACACAGTACTTCCTACCTTTGTGCTGGGCAACAGGGTTAGTTAGTCTAAAAGAAGGCAGTCACCCACTGAGCTATTATTGCCATATATTGCAGTGTTTTCTAGCAGTATACTTCCACAGAGTCGGAGAGAGCTGACCATGTGTTGTCTGCCTTCTTCTGGACTACATTTAAGATGCTGCTTTGCACCTATTCTCTTGTACTGGTTTAGCTAATCTTCAGCTCTCTGTTTAAAATTGCTCTGCATTTATGTTTTCTTAAATACACTTAAAACACTTTTTGACAGAAAAATATTTGCACTCTTCAATCTCTAGTAGGCTTTCTGTCCTTAGTTAAATAAATGATATCACTTAGAAATGAGCCTAAAGTACAAAATTCTGTTAAAAAATATATTTTAAAAGTATATTTAAAATCTCTGCCTGAATATTAATTTGGTGTTGCAATTTGAAAAATCAAATTAGTTGGTCTTACAGACACATGTGGCCCTGGAGCTATGAGGAGAGTAGCAAAAATCATTCCTGAATGGTGAAGGAGTCCAGGAAGGCTGGGTGTGCTTTAAAAAGAAACTGTTAAATACTCAGAAGCAGGCTGTCCAAATGTGTAGAAAGACAAGTTGTGGGGAGAAAAAGACCAGCTTGGTTAAACAGAGAAGTTAGACTAGCACTTAGAGGAAAAAGAGAAACTACCATGTCTGGAAGTGGGGTCAGGTAGCTTGGGAAAACTATAAGGATGCCCTGAGGTCATATAAGGAGAAGATTAGAAGGGCCAAAACTTAACTAGAATTTGATTTGGCAGCTGTGGTTAAAGATAACAAAAAAATTTGTATAAATATATTAGCGGAAAAGGAGGCTCAAGGAGAGTCTCCATCATTTGTTGATAGCAGAGAGTACTATAGTGACAGGGGATGAGGAAGAGGCAAAGGTGATTAATGCCTTCTTTGCCTCAGTCTTTAATATCAAAACCAGTCGTCCCCAAGATACCCAGCTCCCTGAGATGGAAATTGGTGATGGGGAGATCAGGGAAGCCTCCACAATCCAGGAGGAAATGATAAGTGACCTGCTGTGCCTCGTGGAAGGAGGCTGTGNGGTGAAGGAGTCCAGGAAGGCTGGGTGTGCTTTAAAAAGAAACTGTTAAATACTCAGAAGCAGGCTGTCCAAATGTGTAGAAAGACAAGTTGTGGGGAGAAAAAGACCAGCTTGGTTAAACAGAGAAGTTAGACTAGCACTTAGAGGAAAAAGAGAAACTACCATGTCTGGAAGTGGGGTCAGGTAGCTTGGGAAAACTATAAGGATGCCCTGAGGTCATATAAGGAGAAGATTAGAAGGGCCAAAACTTAACTAGAATTTGATTTGGCAGCTGTGGTTAAAGATAACAAAAAAATTTGTATAAATATATTAGCGGAAAAGGAGGCTCAAGGAGAGTCTCCATCATTTGTTGATAGCAGAGAGTACTATAGTGACAGGGGATGAGGAAGAGGCAAAGGTGATTAATGCCTTCTTTGCCTCAGTCTTTAATATCAAAACCAGTCGTCCCCAAGATACCCAGCTCCCTGAGATGGAAATTGGTGATGGGGAGATCAGGGAAGCCTCCACAATCCAGGAGGAAATGATAAGTGACCTGCTGTGCCTCGTGGAAGGAGGCTGTGGTAAGGTGGGGGTCAGTCTCTTGTGCTATACCTGCAGTGAGAGGACCAGAAGACATGGCCTTAAACTGAGACAAGGGAGATTCAGATTAGATATCAGAAAAAAATCTTTCCCTGTTAAGGTGGTCAGGCACTGGAATAGGTTGCCCAGGGAGGTGGTGGAGTCTCCATCCCTGGAGGTGTTTAAGAGGATCTGGTGCTGCGTGTACTCCTGGACAAACACAAAGATTACTGAAGGAAAGACAAAGTTACACATACCTTTCTAACCATTTTCATGCATTTTGTCTCCTTCAGAGTCATATAGTTTGTCATGGATTTGGATTGTTCTGAAGTATGTAGACACATAACAAATAATCTGCGTGTAACCACTGCTGGAATAGCTCTTTATTTTCAATTTAAACTAAAAGACTGTCTCACCTTGAACTCAAAGACACTGATGTGCCTTAGATAACCACTCCCTCCACGTGGCACATGATCTAGCCTCTTTTGTACTCTGGCTATGGATCTACTTAGAACAGCACAGGGTATGATGCCTTGTGGCTAGTATGCCAATAGTCACTGTGTCTCTTTAGCTGTAGGACAACCAAGTGTTCTAACCCCTTTTAGTGTTACCGTGTTATATGAAAGCCAGATTCCAGGATGTGGACATTTCCACTAAAACCTACCAGAATGTCTGTTAAATCTGGCAGACAGATTATTTTGGGAGCACTATGAAGTTATTTTAGACAAATTCTTTAGTCTAAACAGCCAGTTTAAAGTCACATCCCATCAGAAGTTAAAGACTTTTCTTACTCCTGGGAGGTCTTGGAACCACCAACATACCTCCTGGACAGTTTGGGATCTGAATGGAATTATCTTCAAATGTAGATTAATAAATAACATAGCTAAAGGAAAAGTGAAGTTTCAAGAATGTCCCAATATTTTGGCTTTCATAACAACACTGCGTCTGCATGTTTGTGAGAGCATACTAATTTGTGAGATCCAAAACTGCTTAAATAGTTGTAGATCTTCACGTAGGTTTTCTAACAGAGCAAATAACGGGGGATTTGATACATTTAAAATGCTGATTTTGCATTATAAAACACAGGGTCTTGTCATTCAAAGGAGGAAAATCTGGGATGACTCACCACTAGGTCTCAGTTACACCCCTAGACTTGCTGATGTGACCCTTTTGAAGCTGCCCTTGCAAGACACTTGGCTTGCTCACAGTCACACTTCCATGGCTGGGAGACTCTTCCCTCAGGTATGGGCTTTCAAAGTCTCTTTTACTGCTTCAGCATTCTCATTTCACAGAAACAGGAGAGCAGGTCAGAGAATAACTTTCTAAATGAAATGTACAGTACATTTTATATATGCATACATGCATGCATAAAATACACACACACGCAAAAGAAATTAGTGTATAAATAAGACAGCATTGTGCCCTCTACATTACTCAGAAGTAGTAAATTCACAAGGTAATTATATGCTAGTGAAAAAAAAATTAAGTGTAAACTTGGCAATGGTCATATTTTTGAGTACTAAAAAAATATCTCCCTATTCCCCTTCTCTGCACCAGTCACAGCTTTTAATCTGTATTGTTCCTCTGAAAACATCAGCTTTCTCCTCTATGAAATGAAAGGTCCTATTCTAAAGAACAACCTCATCAAATGAAAACTTAGGAAACTTAATGTTAAGAAAAATTATCTACTGAAAGGGTTGTGAAACACTTGAACTGGTCCAGAAAGTAAGTGGGATCTTCATCCCTGGAGATACTCAGAACCTGCCTGGGCACTGACCTAAGCAAGTTGCTGAAACTGGGCTTCATGTGTTTCATGAAGAGACATACACATCTGTCCTCTGAGGACTCCCTCCCTACCTGTAATTATGTATTATCTCACAACAGCTTCCTTTGGTTGCAAGTATTTAAAGCAGGATGTTACCAAAAGCTTTCTTTAGAAAAGATTGAATTGTGCGCATGGCCGTAAGCTGGCATTTCAGAGAGGTGCTGCAGCAGCACAGGGAGCAAAGAGCTCACAGGTGGGACTCCAGTGAAACCTCTCAGCCAGGAACCTGTGCACTGATGAGGAGTGGCTTGTGCTACCTGAAAAAATGTGTTCATGAGTGATATCTTGGACTGGGAAAGGCAAAAAATCTGTTCAGGGAGTGCTTAATGTTCCATTTTAGACATATTAAACCTGAAAAACTACCACAGGAAACCAGGAGAGGGCAATGAGCACACAGAATATTGCTGATAGCTAGAAAGGCCCCAGTTACTGAATGGTATGCCATTTTTTCTTTTTTACTAAGGGATAAATATTTGCACCACCACTGGTTCTGAAGAAGCTGCAGTTCTGGGGTTAAATATTACCGCATTGAACCCAATAGGTCTAAGGGTCTCTCAAAACAGAACAAAGGTTTCCCCATCCCTCTTGCTAAAATAAAAAACAGTCCAGGATTGCTGCTGAGAATTTCCTCTTGCGCTAAATGGAAGAATGTGTTTAGCTGGAAAAATTCCCAGAATTAATGCCACAGAAATTTGCATTAGAAAACAACAAAAATCTCCACCCCAACAAGCAGCATTTAGAAGTAGAAAACCCATTGAAAAAGATCTGTTCTAAGAAACTGCTTTCACAACAGTCTTCACATGAATGCACTCTTCAGTTGCTTCTTTCCCAGCACATACTCTTTTTAAGAAACCTATTTAGTTTATTTTCATCTCTTTCAGGAGGTTTAACTTTTGGTGAACTCTGAAAAATCTGTGTGTTCATTAAAAAAAGGAGGATGGCATTTGTTAGGCTTCCCCAGAAAAAAAAATGCTTGATGCTCTATGTGTTGCTGTTAAGTCCACTGCAGACATAAACAACAATAAATTGTCCTGCTGGATTGAGGCATATAATTTTCTTATTTTTTTTTTAACAGGATACTCCCTTTAAGAAGACAGGGTAACTGTTAACTTCAAAGATACTGTAATAAAAAAAAAAAAAAATTTGCTTCAGCAGAAACAAAAATAACCCTCTCCAAAAGCAAACGAATAAGGTACATCATTATTCTCAGGTATAAACAAGTGCAGAGGTTTAAACTGGAGGTTTTTTATAGGTGAAGTGGAAATATGTTCCACCAAAAAAAATCCTTCGGAAGCTCAAGTCCTGATATTTTATTTTTCAGCCTTAGTAATTTAGGTGGCATGTGTTGGATTCTGTTTTTGTCCTAAAGGTATTGGTTTAATATTTTATAACATAATATTTAAAGTCCTGAGGAATTCAGAATACTTTCAGTGTCCACGGGAGCAAACAAACACATATTGCCTGCATACCTAATAGTCTAGTGGTTTACTGCAGTGAGAAACTGCCCACCACATTTTATGGTTTAACCTCAGTGCTTAGTTTTTTATGGGTTCAGATGAGTTGGGTTCATGCTTCTCCTGGATATTGTTTTCTCACGCTTAACTTACACAGTTTGCTCACTGCTTGGAACATCCTTCTGATTTCTGATGTTTTAAATACCTGTTTATAAAAACATGATTGCATGGGATATGAATAACAACATGACCATATTTTTGGTCACAGAAAATGACTGAATTAAATCTTATATTCTTCAAGAGGACAAAATTTATTGTTTATGAGAGAATTACTTTTACAATTGGGGTGCTGCCACAGGGAGAAAATAAAAATGAAGGCAAATTTGTCTCAACGGTAGTTTAAAACCTAGAGATAAGAGATGCTCTCCAGATGCTACACAGCCACTAGTGATTCAAATGAACAGGAAGGAATGTTTCAATAATCTCTATTTTTATTTTCAGGCTTTTTGGGAGAAGTACTTTTCGGTAAGGGTTTCATCACATAGAAGTGGACGTGCAGCAGACAGTCCTGGGTGCACAGGACTCAGTGGGACTGGACAGGCAAGATAGGACTGCCTGGGCCATACAAACTGCAGTAGAAATCCTTGTTTCTGGCCTCTGTTTGCTATCTTTAGACCCAGGAGAAAGGAACCTGGACAGTTTCTGCAGGTGTGGGATATAGTTTACCTGACATCTTTTAAACCTGGGCAAAAGCTGAAAATCATGATGTAAGACTAACTATGTGGAGCCCTGTGGCTCCCCAGCACCAGGCTTTTTTTGAGAAATCCCTCCATCCAGTATGCCTTTTGACTACAATGTGGATCCTAAATGTAGTTTTAGAAACTCCAGCTATGATCATGTGTTCTGAATATAAATTTTGAATGGTGAAGGAATTAGAATTTTTCAAGCGATGCAGTAATCATTCTGATCCCAGTGTTCAGCAAGCAAAAGCCACGTAACAAAAGAGAAGACTTAGTGATTTGTCCTAATTAATGTGTTTGATGACTCCTTGGGAAAAAGACATCAGGCTGTCTTCAGGTGCATGGATACAAAAAGTTCCCAAAATGCTTCTGGGGGGTAAGTGGATCTCTTCCTCCCTGCTGACACTTACTAGTAGTTTTCTCAGCCCAGTAGCACTCCACATTTGGCAGGAAGAATGCAAAGTTAGATAAATACATTTTCAGCACATCAGAGGCTGCATCCAAAACTGCTCCTTTACAGCAACTTGCCCCTTTCTCAGTTAGAAACCCAGGGAAGGACAGTCACTCCAAAATCAGGGGTCATTTCAGAAGGTGTTTCAAAGCTGCTGCAGCGCTTCAGCACAACCCAGATCCTCCCTCATGAAGCAAGCAGCCAAGAGGGAAAAGTGAGGGACCTTATAAAGATGAGTGACCAAGAACAGTAAACAAAACTTTGCTTTCTTTTTCTTAGTTTTCTAGTCAATACTTTTCATGCTTAAAACATTTTCATTCATGCTGGTGTTAACAGATGTTTTCTTAGTACAGGTGCTGTCCTAAATGACAACTTCAGTGGAGGTGTTCAAATTATAAACAAGGCATAGTTTTGATTTTGGTTTTTGTTTTTGGTTTGGTTTTTTGTTGTTGATGTTGGTTTTTCGTTTGTTTTGTTTTGCTTTGTTTGTTTTGTTTTGTAGGGAAAGGAAAAAAGTATTGCATCAGCTGACTTTGGGATGTGGTGTGCTCTCTATCATTTGACCTCTTTAATCCAAGACTGTCTTTCTAAAAAAGATATCTTAGCTCAGAGACTAATTATGATCTTTATGCAGAAATTACTGGGTGAAATTCCATTGCCTGTGTTATGCATAACATCAGACTGTACAGGTCCTTCTTGGCTTTAAAATCCTGTAAATCCAAATTCTAACACATATAATCTTACAGATTTCCCCAGGGATTTCTATAAAAGAATGTTTCGTTTTCTTTCTGTCAACAGTGCTCATTTACACTACTCCAACAGAGTTAACATGCTCTTCCTCAATGTTGTGCAAAGTTCAGTCATGGGAGAGATTTCTGTAATATGCTTTTGAATCTTTCATGACGTTCTGCAAACCAAAGTTGCTTCTTGCTGTTTTTTGGTCTTTGGCAAATACTAACCTGCAAGAACAGTGCAGTAATGATGGAAAGGCAAGTAGTAGTTTGAGAAATACAGTACCTTGCCCTTCTTAACTCAGGACTTTTAGATTGTGCTCTGGGTCAACTTCCTATATGTTCAAACTTCAATTAACCAAAGTTTTACAACAGAGTTGTGCTAGTAACCATTATAATTTTAATGAGGAGAAAAATCTAAAGCCAGACCTAAAATAAATAGTTCTGGGCACCACAATATAAGAATGGCATTGAGCTGTTAGAGTGTCCAGAGGAGGACACGAGGCTGGTGAAGGGCCTTGAGGAGAAGCCTCAAGTGTGAGGAGTGGCTGAAGTCACTTGGTCTATTCAGCCTGGAGAAGAGGAGACTGCAGTTCTGCATTTTCCTTGTGAGGGGGAGGAAGAGAGGCAGGAGCTGATCTCTTCTCTGTGGTGATGGTGACAGGACCCAAGGGAATGGCCTGAAGTTGTGTCAGGGAAGGTTTAGGTTGGATATCAGGAAAAGGCTCTTCACCCAGAGGGTGGTTGAGCACTGAACACACTCCCCAGGGAAGTGGTTACAGCACCAGCCTGACAGAGCTCAAGAAACATTTGGTCAATACTCTCAGGCACACGGTGTGACTCTTTGAGTGTCCTGTGCAGAACCAGGAGGTAGACTTGATGATCTTAATGGATCCCTTACAACTCAGCATATTCTGCGATTTTATGGTTCTCTGAAATCGATGTGGAAAATGCAACACCTGAGGGAATTTTCATTCTTTAAAAAGTCCATCACAGGACACATAAAAACATGTTAAATGTTCTACTCTCAGCTGCAAAGTCTCACTCTGTAACTCAATTAATTTTCACGGGAGTTGTTCACTAGAACTCAGTATTATCCACAAAACTTCTAAAGGATATCCAGATATACCATTTTCCTTTTGCGTCTGTGGGGCAAACATCTGCTTCTGGAACCATTCAGTAAACTTTATTCTCCTCAAGCAGCATCTTTGCTTCTCAAACCAGCCAATGCTTAACCAGGTTCTGTCTTTCTACATGGTCTCTTCTGCTGATATGATTCCTACAGCAGCCCTATAGCAGTTTCTGTAGTCTCTGCTCTTCATTCCTCAAGAGGTCCATGACAGTGAGTAGAACAATGCTGCAAAGTCAAGATTTTTGTATTCATTGTGACTCTTTGGAAAAACTCTTTCTGGCTTCCCAAACAACGACTTCACTGAAGCAGGCACAGAAACTTCCACTTGGAAAAGCAGAAAACCTTGGAGCAGGCACACCTCCCTACAGCCCTTTCAGACTGTTGTGCTGGAAGGTGTAGTCTGTTATACTATGACTGGTAAGACACCCCATGCTGCAGAACAGCTGCCCCTGTCTTGAGTTTCCCATAACAAAGGATGGAGGTGATCAGAAGTATTAGATCTCCCGAAGGTTAGGATTGTATGTGGGTTTTTTTTTATGGTCCGTGCAGATCCAGGAATTTGATTTTGTTCAAGCTATGCCAGGAAATTGTACTTGTAGCTAGAGACAATGTTATACAGATAGATGCATACAGAAAGTTGTGTTTAACAAGAGCAAGTACAGAAAGAAATTACCATGGTAAAGCTAGACCAGAAGAAAAAGCACCACAATCTAACTGTAGATTTATTGGGGAGGATTAGTAAGGGGTTTAATTGTTCCTGGTTTTCCCCATCTCATGTCCTCACATCATGCTCCCATGTCTCCACACAGGTAACTCATACAAACCCAGCCACGGTGTGAAACCACAGCTTTTCCCCAGTGCTTTCCATGCTACAGAGAAGTCAGTGTTGCACCAGTCCAGGCTGTTGTCTGTGAACTCCCTCAGCCCATTGCCTGTCCTTTCATGGGCCCAATTAGCAGTGTCAGCCCAGCCAGAACACAGGGAGACAAGTCAGCTGGAGAGATGGAGAATGCAGGAGCCACCTGTCACTACGGTGTGGGGCTGAATGTACATAGTTTTGAATAAAGTACCTCTTTTCACAGAAATTTCTGTTTGACTACATGACATCGAATGTTGAGATAATCTTGAATGCTTTGAAATGACACACGTAAGAGCAGTTTAAATAAATTACTGTGTGAGGCTTCAACTCAGAATAAAGCTAGTGAAATCAGCTTGGCCTACCATGACAGGTTCTGAGCTTGCCTGCAAAGAATGGTCTTCAGTTAGGAGCTTCTTGAGTCTGCTCACTGTGAGGGAAAAAAGTATTTAGCATCGAGTTTATTTCAGCTCATTAAAGTCAAACAAGTTCTTTCTAAATATACACTTTTCTTCTACTCTTAGTTGGTAAAGCAAGTATTACAGTAATTGCCCTAATATACCTTCAACATATTTTTATAAACGTTCCTTTCAAGCTAACTGCATGATGTAATGTTTTACTTCGAATAATTTCCCCAATCACTGAGAATATCTGAAGTGAAATATGATAATTACATGTGGATGAAAACAGGGATTAGATTAGGAAGGTATTTCAAAAAGGATCTACCATAAAGCAGAATAGTAAAAGAGTTCATAATATTGGTATGTAAGACAAAATATGATGAAATTTAGACCAAAGGGAAAACCACCATGGGTGTTTTATTTGAGTCAGAATTGCTGAGTGTCAACTCTGTTCAATAACACACACAGCTGCATGAGGGTTTTCACATGTTCTAAATGTTGCATTTGTTCAATGCAGCATTCTGTACTCAGGGCTGCTCTTCATATTGCAGCAGTGGCCAAAAGTAATAGTCAGACTCAGTGCCCTACTGTGAGCATCACTGATCTGACACATAGGAAGCCATGGTCCCTGCCCGGGGGAGCTTACAACTGACTTGAGAAAGGACATAACAATTGGAAAAAAAACAAGAGTAGCGAGAAGGAAAGATAACAGAACCAAGATCCTGTACTTGATAGGATGAGAATCTGAACAACAAACAACTTCTCAATAGGTTTTGTGTTCTCTTCATCTTACAAGGAAGGTAAATAAATAAAGTCAGTTTTGCCCAAGACTTATTCAATTATATACTACTTATTTCAATCTTCTTAAAGTAGTTTAATTAGTTATGCCTAGACAAAGAAATACTCAGAAGCCAAGAAATGTTCACCAGTCCAGACCATCACTTCAGGCAAACTTGCATATCTCTACTGTTATATGTGAGCTGGTTTGTTTCAAGGCTGGAAATATGTGTATTTTCACAGAATAATAGAAGGGTTTAGCTTGGAGGGGACCTTCAAAGATCATCTAGTTCCAGCCACCCTGATATAGGCAGGGACACCTCCACTAGACCAGGTTGCTCCAAGCCCATCCAATCTGGCCTTGAACACTTCCAGCGATGTGGCATCCATAGCTTCTCTGGACAACCTCTTTCCATGTCTCACCACCAGCGTTGTAAAAAAATTTCCTGCTTGTATCTAACCTAAATCTACCTGCTTTCAGTTTAAAAATGTTCATCCTTGTTCTGTCACTACAGGCTTCAGTAAAAGGTCTCCCTCCATCTTTATTATAAGCCACCTCTATAGACTAAAAGGCTGCTAGATGGTCCCCCTGGAGCCTTCTGTTCTCTAGGCTGAGCAACCCCAACTCTCCCAGCCTGTCTTCATGAGCAGGTCCTCCAGCCCTCTGATCATTTTTGTGGCCTGCTGTAACTGGTCCATATCTTTCTTGTGCTGGGGACCCCAGAGATGGACATTGCACTCCAGGTGGGATCTCAGGAAAACAGAGCAGAGGAGAATTGCCCAGGATCCATTTGGCTTTCTGGGCTGGAAGTGCATGTTGTATCCCTTCTCTCCAGCAAAGGAAACTGCACCACTCAGGAAACTTCCTGGGGGTCCATTCAATCCTTCTATCTGTGTCATTAGTAAAGATATTGAGCACCAAATATGGACCCTTGAGAGACCCTTGTTACTGATCACTGTTTGGACACAGAGCTGTTGATGGCAACTCTTTGGCTTTTGCCCTTGGTCAAACCATATGGCCATGTTGGCTGCCTCTAATGAACTCCCTGTCATCCACATCCACACATCATCCAGGAGGATGCACCAGGTATGTTTATGGAATCCACACAGAAAACCGTTTTCAGGGTTTACATACAATACTTTTTGAACATAGCTGTCTGATAAGCAAAATAGAACCAGCAGGTGTTAATATTATCAAATATTAGCATGCCAATACCACCCTGAGAACCAAGACTGGGTTGCAAATGTGAGATATTTATTTTAGAAACATCCTGTCTCCCAATCAGGTATTTCCATTTTGATATCAGATACAGCAAAGCACTGCTGTGGATATCCAGGAGGGATAGATGCCTAAACAATACTGTTTTTCTGTAGGAGCTTGGCTAATATAACTCACAAGTTGGAACCTGCCTCTCTTATCAGAAGACCTTTGTCAAGTTTCTGTGTCCTGCTAGAAGCAGATCTCACTTTGGAGAAGTTGTACCATTCAGCTCTTTCTATTCTACTCTCCTTTCTTTTTGAATGCAAACTGTAAACTCTATTTCTAATGTCCTTGATACCTCTAAACATTCTAATGCAAAGGCACAGGGGGGTTGCTTGTTTTTTACTGTGTACATATTCCCCAGTGAAAACAAAGTAACAGACAATTAAAATCCTAGTCATAGGGATACAGGAGTTCCTCTGCCAGTTCCATATTTACCATTATCAGTGTCCCAGTTTTTATGCATTCACATTCGCATTATGAGGGCAATACTGATTGCTGTTTTAACTCAGTCTTGTCAGTATAACACCACCTTTTTTTCTAATGTCAATTTTGAAAATTCACCTTGGGATTTGAAATGGGTTTTCTCTGGCATTTTTCCATCAGACATTGAAGTTCCACAAATAAAATTACCTGCCTCTGGGATGGCCATGCAAATTCAGGGATGGTTATGAAGACAAGGATGTTATGCAAAAAACTGTCACAGGAGAGTTTTTGATGAGATGTATAGTAAAATCATGTTCCAAAATTTCTGCTGGCTTGCTCTGCTCTTGTATTATGTTGGGCAGTGTTCCTCTTTGTGAATAATTTACAGGGACTTATATCGTGCTGAAGATGAAACGAAAATTACAGATTTGGAAAGCTATCCACTTCTGTGCCTTTATACATAATGTTCATAATCTCAACCTGGTGAATATCTCGATTCAAAACTAATTGTTCTCTCAAGCCTTCCTCAGCTTGGACTTACTAGATGGGTCTTCTTGCTTTTGTGCAAAATTTTTGTGCAAAATTTTGTGCAGAAGGGAAGACTCGCTTTGGAGCATTGCCACAGCAAAGATGTGCCTGTGTATAAAACTGTTTAGCCAGTTTGTGATTTTCTCAGTCACCTCTCCTCAGTATTCACAAGTTTCAATAAAATTAGGTGTTTGTGTCTGAGATGCTGGGCAGTCCTTTAGCACAAGCTCAGCTTGTGGAGACAGTGAAGGACTGAACTCCCTATGCAATAAAGCACTGTTTACACATACACTGTACTAATCTAATTTGAATTTTATTGACTTTGCTAAATGAAGCTAGCTCTAGTACCTATCACAGGTGTTAATGCAGATAATGGGCTCTTTGTGTGTCTTGGATTTCTGTTCCTTTGTATGTGTCATCGGACAACATGCAATGAATACCACATAGACAATTGTTAGGGGAGCTTTCATTACAGATGCTGATGCATAAGACAAGAAAAAGCTTTGGTGGATTCTCAAATCTCTGATTGAATTTGCAGTAACTGCGTATTTATCTATTTATCTCAGTTTTAGAAATCTTGCTTTTATAGAAATCATGAAAGACAGAAAACAAATAGGAAAATGAGAAAAAATATACAGAGATGAAACATACTATAAATTCAAGAAGTGAAAGGCTTTTTGTTTAATATTCACTATGCTCTTTTAAAACTTACATTCAAGAAAGAAACCAAAACAAACCTCTACACCATATAACTGCATCCTGTGAAACCACTCATGTTCAGCTTTAGAAACACATCAATACTCTAGCCTTAAAAAGTACTGCTATTAAAACCTCATTGCAAACCTCTGATTTAACAAAAAATCCACTGATATCAGAAGGCTTTGTCTTCAGCCCTCACCACACGAGAAAAAAGCAACATCTGTCTCAGGTCCTGTAGCTGCTTTTCCTGAGCAAGTTGTCAGATCCTGAAGAGATAGACAAGTATGATTCATCTACTTCATCTGGTGCAGGTGTTTGCAATTCAGCAGTTCCACCTAAAGTGTATAAAACAAAGCAGCCACAAACTAGTATTGTAATGCACATGGATAAACCTAAAATATAATGTAAGGGACAGGATTTTGGCTGTTAATTTTGAATCAAGGACATTACCTGTTAGTAAAATTCTAGTAATATTCTTTTTTCAACAAATTAACGATTTCATTGAGACAGCAAAAATCTATTTGTTCCTTTATAAATCCAGAGCAGGAAAAAAAGTCTGAAAGTTTACTTCTGCATTTTACTTATGGTAGTGGAAAGTTGCCTGATTAGAGACTTCAAAATCAGACATACAAAAGGTAGCTAAATTTAACTAGAAGACTTACTTTTGTAAAAATAATAACGGTCTGCTCCAAAGTCTACTCATGTCAGGAAAAGTCTATAACCCTTGTCTCTAATTAAGTTGGTTTGTTAAAAAATATATCATTACAGCCCGGAATCTGAAAATGCTCAGTGTTCTTAGTTTCTAGTAAAGTTCACATACTGTAAAGAATACCTTTACATCTTAATTCCATTTATTAAGGAATATTATAATTAGGAACCTTTTAATCCAATGGACTTACCAGCAACTTCCTAAATAAAGATACCTGGACCTTCTGTAAAATATGCTTCAGAAAAATCCACAGTGTTCTGGTGTGCAACAAAATTCCACAATTTTTAATATTTGAATGCAAAAAAAAGGCAATTTATAAAAAGTATTATAAGTAAGATCCACAAAATAAGATAAATTTGAATAATCTAGCTACAACTCAGTGTTCATGCAAACAGAAAGATCAGAGTAAGTCCTTTGTCCATTCAAACATAAATCAGATGAGCACGCTGAATTTTTCCCAGCTAGAAAAAGCTACTTTTCAAGATTTTTCATGTAGTGACTCCTCAGCAAACAACCCTTCAATCCCAAATGAAAAAATATCAGTTTATAAATATATTTAACACATACTAAGTTTGTATATTTTCCTGTTAGGATTTTATAAAATTATTTATATTTCTTGTTTCGTGTGTGAAACTCTAGCTAAGCATACCAGGTTATGACTGAACAAAACCACAAATTATCCAACCCATAACTACAGAACTGATATTTAAAAAATAATATTAAAAGTAACAAATAATGTGATTGACGTAAACTGACATTTAAAATTGTTTCCCCTTTGCTACACTATCATACTTTTTTCATACATGTATCAAATAGTAAGATTAAAGAATCTTAAAATGTCTGTCTTAGAACACGTACTAAGACATGCCAAATTCAAATAGCTTTGGTTCTGTTGGGGGTATTTTTGTTGGTGAACAGGTTAATACTTTTCCATTTTCAAGATTCACAACTGAATTAGCAGTTTAGCAATAGCATACACATTAGGGTAACTCCAAATGCTGCTCATGCCATTGAAGACATTTTTCTATTTGAAACATCTGAATGAGGACTGCAACAACCCTACAAGTAAATTTAAGTATAAGCTACCACCTGATACAAGGTTTTGAGACATTACTGCAATTGAGTACTGACACCTGCTTTAATTAGAGTAATATTTTAGTGAAGGGAGATTTTATTTCTTGGTTGATATAGGCTACATTTATTTCTGTAGGTGGCAGAAATCAAAATCCCCAGTGCAACAAGTACCCAGGCATACCAGCCATTCCAGAAAAAAAAAAAAAAAGGGGTAGGCAAAAGCTTAAGTAACTAAATTAACTGTGATGAGTATCAGAACTGGACTTTACAAAGCAGCTGTATCAACCTCATGAAAAAGTTTAATATTAGAGTGCTTGACAGTTTTTAGGGCAGTTTTAAAGCCGTCACAGTACCTGACTTGCCTGTGTGCCTTTATAAAATATTGCAGAAATCTTCACCTCCACGCCTCAGGTCACAGAGGTTTGTTTTTGATGGTCTATTCAGAGCCATCATGTAAAAACCTGGTGCGATCAGGCAACCTGTGGGAAGAGGACAGTAGTTAAATGGACGTAGGCACCTAATGCTAAGTGGAGGACACGACTCTCTAGGGATGTTAATAGTGCTTTCCAGGCATTATGAACCCGAAATTAATTTAAAAATGACACTTGTGCTATGGAAAAAATGGCAAACAGTGTGAATGGCTGATAGACGGGAGAGAATACCAGCCTCAAATATGCTTTCTCTGGTTTCATGAAAAGCAGTAACTTAATCAGGCATAAGAAAAAATGGCTGGAATCCCACTGGGTGGAAACATTGTCTAATATCACACATTGGGCAACAACCTGCTGTTTGTAACATTAGGAAGATTTAGAGGAAGATTAAAAAGACAGAAACCTCATTCCTTCAGTGTTGCATTTTCCCTATCTTCAACCTTTCCGCTTTACTCAGCCTTAGTCACTGATTGTTCCAGGCAAACCCTTAAATGGACAATATTTTCAAAGCCACAATGGGAAAGATCACAGGGGATGAACAGTCTGCAAATACAATGAATAACGGAGCCCAAACCCACCCACCTCTGCAGCAGACTTCCCAAACTAGCACATACAACTCACTTGTGGAAAGACACTGGTTACTGTTCTGCTTGGGGACCCGGTCCTGCCGAGGCTCTCCAACAGCCTGGTGCTGGCTAGCAATGGTAACAAGCACCCACTTGGCTATTGGCTATGTTCTCAAGTGAGAAAACTTTGCTGTCTCTGGGGCACACCTGCCTTGTGCTTTTCCAGGCTGACCATTTTCATGGTTAGAGCAGGACAAGCAAGCCTGGCGTGGTGAGTGCCCGGTGCCAGTCAGAGCCAGTGACCCCCTGTCCACAGAAGGACCTCGGACACATAGGGTGGCACCACCGATCTCAGGGTGGTGAACGTACTCCAAAGATGAGCACTACAACTCATAGTACTATAGCAGTGTAAATCAGCATTCACCATCCATCACGGCCACAATGTGGGACCACATTATGCTGGTTTTTCAATTATTAAGTGTGCACCATTTAAAGTGATTCGCAATTAAAATAAACTACAGACAAGTGACAGAAGTGTATCAAGAACATCAAAATCCAGTGGCAAATATCCACCTGGCCAGTAACTTGTGGACTGTTAACCTGATGTGGGGAAGCTGGCAGCGGCCCAAGGTTGCCTCGAATCTGCCTGAGTAGGGTGAAAACCTCCAGCCCAGCCTGATCATCATTGACGGGATTCACTTAAATATTCTCACCACCAAACTTTTGGTGAAGGAGAACTTTTGTGTATTCTCCTCAATTCCTTTGCAAGGATTCATAAGTAAACAGCCCTTGGAAAAATACACCCAAAAGAAGTTTTGGGTGAAATCCATGGACCTTAATTCACTTGCCTTGCTGGGTGATTGTACTTATCAAAACACAGCCTTGATGAACTCTTGTAAAAGCAGGAAGGAAGGGAGAGGCTTTCGGGCCGCAGCCTGCTCCTCTTCCCCAGCATGGTTTTGGGGAGACACTACCCGAACTAGGTTTATTTGTTCTGGTGACGGGGCTAAGCCTCTCCCATGTGAAATTTCACTTTTCAATGAAAACTTACTCCAGGAGGACCATCGCCAATATATTTCTCGTGTGACTCATATGCACAAAACCCAAAAGTCAATAGTCAAGAGTTTATTTGATGGAAGTTTTCTCCTAATTAAGAGGTCATTAAGGGGATCCGACTGTTACTCAGCGCTGAGACGAAGGTCACCAGCAGCTGCTCCAGCCCGGGAGATGTGCCGGCCAGCACATTTTCCAGAAACATGTTTCCTCTCTCGCCAGCGGCCCCTTCCCCCTCCCCGCCACCCCGTTTCTAGTCTCTCCAGCGCTGATGAGCTAATAGCATTTTTCCTTTGCATACTTTGGCGCTGCCCCACGGCATACTCTGGCATCCTACGTGTGTCTGAGCGCGCCCGCCCGCCG
>VWZQ01008663.1:356499-378127 GCA_013397015.1 Myiagra hebetior | reverse complement strand
CACCGACGGCAATGGCAGCAGCCCCGGGCTGGGCAGCCTGCCCCCCCTGGGCAGCTTCAGGCCCGGCCGCGAAGATGTCATGGTAGGAGACGACCCCTACAACCCCTACAAGTACACGGACGACAACCCCTACTACAACTACTACGACACCTACGAGAGGCCCCGGCAGGGCAGCAGGTACAGACCCGGCTACGGCACCGGCTACTTCCAGTACGGTAAGAGCCCTCCTTTCCGCCCGTCCCGTCCCTCCCCTGCCGGCGGCCCCGCTCTCTGGGCGCACGCCGGTCCCGCCGGGATGCGCTGCGGGGATCGCCTGCCCTGCCGGCCCTGGCTCCGGGCAAACCTGGCTCTCGGGCGCCGGGCAGAGGCAACCCCGCCTCTGGGAGAGGGGCGAGGTGCCGAAAAGCCCACCGAGGGGTCCGGGAGTCGTGCTCGCCGTGGGGAGTTTGGGACAAGCCTGAGCAAAGGGGGATGCGAGGTTAACGGAGGGCAGGGGTCCGTAGCAAAACGACGGCCCCTAACGATTGGGATGGTAGCTAAATATTTGCAAACGTGTCCTGGGTTGATCTTGCTGTTATGTGGTTGGTTTGATGAACTGCAGGTCTCCCTGACTTAGTCCCGGATCCCTATTACATCCAGGCGTCCACATATGTCCAGAGGATGTCCATGTATAACTTGAGATGTGCTGCCGAGGAGAACTGCTTGGCAAGGTAGGCATCGTCCCGAGCTTCTGCCCGTTGTCTGCGGGTTGCTGAGCTCTTGTTTCCACCTGTGAACACGGTGAAGAGTGGGGAAGGGTGAGGCTGGAGAGCACAAGGAAACAGCCCACTGTAACCTTCTTCCAAGTTTGTGGCAGATGGTGGAGTGTGCACATCGGAAAGCAATACTGACATATTAGAGAGACAAACTACACATCTCCTGAAGAACCTACATGTTGTGAAAAATTGTATTGCACGTTTCTATTTCCAGGCTCACTTGAACATTTCTGAATGTTATGAAATGGAGGCACCTAGAAAACCACTTCAGTCTGTTGATTTTCATCTCCCTCTGCTTCTCTCACAAGACCATATGCTACTTCATTAAAAAAAAACCAAAGAAACAACCAAACAACAAAAACCCTATTCTTAACCACCACAATTTACTATTAAGATTATAATAAGCTAATTGTTTCTGGGCCTATGCCTTGTAAATGTCTCCTAAAACTAAAATCCCTTTGAAAAGTGTTTCAGAGTCTCTTAAGGGGTTGAAATAACAGCTTTGTTATGAAGTTAGGTCTTGTCCAGTTGGCAAGGAGGGATTTTTCCTGTTTTGTTTGGAAAGAAATCAACATGGCTGTATTTAACAATTTTAACTTGTTTGATACCTTATCATGCAAAACAGATTTATTTATTTACCAGCGTCATTAATTTATGTCAGACTGTTACCAGGGTCATGCCTGCTCTTCACTTGCAGAAAAAAGTAAACATGACATAAGAAGCAGTATTTTTTATGCTAGCTTCACAGTGAAGACTCATAGAAGTGTTCTTGCTGGCTATTAGTTGATTAAATATTCCAGTACTTAAAAGACTGTAGATAATAGCTATGTAAAATAGGAAAATGCAGCCTGATTCATATACATACTATTTTTTTTTAACAGCAGAATCAAACATCTGTTGTGTGATCATGCATACACGGGGAGTCATTTTGGTTAACAGCAACTAATGAAATTGTGTTTTTTGGTACCAGAGTAATTTTACAGCTAAGCACTGATCTTCTTCATAGACGGAGTCAGTCAGTGGTCAAACTTCCGTCTGTAAAATTAAAACCAGATCTGAGTCTTACTCAGGTCTTGGTCTGACACGAGGCATTTCCACACCATATGGAATTCCTGTGTGAATCTCCAATGCATTAGGAGACTGGGGCCCAAAATGATCTCTGCTGTGTTACTTCTGAGACAATATAAAGCATTTTTCAAAGTATTTCTTGCACATACTTATGGCTTTTTTCTTTGTTTTCCTTGTTTTGCATCACTGCAGTTCAGCTTATCGAGCAGATGTTAGAGATTACGACAATCGGGTGCTCCTGAGATTCCCCCAAAGAGTGAAAAATCAAGGCACATCAGATTTCCTGCCCAGCAGACCCCGTTATTCATGGGAGTGGCACAGCTGTCACCAGTGAGTGAAGTGCTCATCTTCTAATTGCTCTTTTCACTAACAAATTGTCACTTACAAGGGGACATTTTCTAACACTAAAGTGAAGCAGAGAGAAACCATGGCGAAACTTCAGCCTTTTACTGCCTGATTAGTTTTATGTAGGGGTAATTACTCTTTATACAGACACATGAAACCAAGATGGATACAAAGCTTATCCATATGTATGAAACTCTTACAACGTATAAATTAAATATAAATACAAGTCTGAAATGAGATTTGACAGCAGCACAGCAGCACTTCTTCCTTTTCTTTTACATGTAGTCCACTCACATTTAAGTGTAATCAGTAAATAAAAGTCCCAACCATGTTAAAATAAACATGTTTATATACAGGGTTTCTATAAATCCTAAAATGTTCATTTACTAGCATGTTGTCTATAAAAACACACCATTTTAAACAGTGACCCATACTTCTTGAGCTGAATTTCATGAGTTAGTTCTTCACAAGGAATGGCCTGATCGATATGGAAAAGGAAAGTTACTGAGTCGACTGATCCCATTATCAATAATATTTTTATCATATGATGATATTTTGACATAGGAACATTGCTCTAGGAATAGTATAATTGCTGGAAACACAGCAAGGGAAATGTAGCAGAACTTTTCCAGAACTTTGGGAGCAGGTAACACTGCCAACTTGTACCTTTTCAGAAAACTCATATGTAAGCATTTGCAGGACTTTTTCCAATTTTTGCTACCTCTCAGCAGGAGCAGTTGTAAAATACCACAACTAATCACTCAGAATACTTACTTACTTAAAATATGACTCTGCTGCTACAGGTACATAGATGATAACTTAATATTATTCTTTTTAAAAAATGGTATGCAATGTGGGCTTGATCTGAAGGCCTCTGAGCCAATGGAATATTTCTCTCTAGGTCTGAAGGCTTTAGGCATTGAATGAAAAATCAGTATCATCAGAACAAAATCTTTGGAAAAAACCTCATATTTTCAGGTTATAAATCTTGTAAGGATCAAAAAGCTAAAATTAAATCAAACCTAACAAAAAAGCCTCCACAAACGCTTTGGTTAACCTCCATCCCCCCAAAAAAATCTTCACCAATAACAAAAATCCCCCAACCCTCATGCTTACGAAGTTGATAAATGGATGAAATGGGTAGAGAGCAGTTTAAATCTTCCATTTGTAGAAAAACAGTTTCTTACTCTGCCACGACAGCCCAGCTATCACTGTCCAGATGCAAAGTGTCTCTGATGTTGATTCAGTTCTTGGACAGAAAATGCATTTTCTACAAAAAAATGCATCTCTCGTGATCATTTCCATAACAGTGAAACAAACTCATTTGGAAATGAGCTCTAACTGCCAATTACTTTGGCTAGCCATCAGACCTCAGCGTTAGTCATCATCATCTGTGGCCCAGTTTTAGTGTTCTGGATGTGCCTGCTTGTGAGGCTCCTGTGCTGCTTTGTTTTACCAATACATTTGAACTGCATTTAATTAAAACCTTTTTCATTCACCTCCTGAGCTGAAAGCATTCAAAAGTAACAGCAACCAAATGCTGCAAAGACATGGTGCAGGTAGAAAAGACAAGTTTGGTTTCCCACTCATTTGGAAAAAGTGAAATTACAGGAATATGAGGTGTTAAGCTCCACACTAGAACTCGCTTTGTGTGAAAGCAAAAAAAATGGATCACTTTGCCCAAATCAAAAGCATACACACTTTAGAAATAGAATCAGCATTAAGTACAGACTGCAAAAATAGTTGACATTGAATGAAACTTGCCTTGCCAGTGCAGAAGCTGATATCCTTATGCAGATTTTGTCTTCACCAATGTTATGAATGTGTTGCATTGTCTGAGGGCCATGGAAATGTGAAACCAAATTGTTGGGGTTTTGCTAGCAAGTAGCAAACTTCCATGGAATTTATGGTATGTAAGGTAAGCATTCCTAGCAAAACTCTGGCTAAAGGCACTTATAAGATGTTCAATTCAAATATGAACTACTTAATACTTGCTATTTTTATTGGAAAAGAGATGAAACAGGAAATTTTGGAAAAACAGTGCTGCTATGGAATCTTTCCCATAACAAATTAAAATCTATTATTTATTTATAGAAGATGACATGTAGTACTTGAAAATTAGAGTAATGAAAATAATTGAGGGGTCAGTAGTAGGAAAGTATACTAACACACAAGTTTTGGGTAATAAATGAAATTTGGCCAGATTTAACAGGATGTAGATCAAATAGGAATATTTTAAAATGTTGGTAAGATCTGATCCATCTCTAATAATGTATCTATGGTTTAACAGACATTATCACAGCATGGATGAATTCAGCCACTATGACTTGCTGGATGCCAGCTCACATAGAAAAGTTGCTGAAGGACACAAAGCAAGTTTCTGCCTTGAAGATACTTCCTGTGATTATGGATATTACAGGCGGTATGCATGTACAGCACACACGCAGGTAGGAGCTGCTTTGGAGACAGCCACGTGTCTTTCACCCCCCTAGTTTGTGTTTGGATAACTTTACTGCCAATCATATGATGCCCTGAATTAGCTGATGCCCTAACTAGCTTCTGGAATTCCCCATTAAGGAGACCAGGATACTAACCTGGAGACAGATAATTCACCCACGTGCTGTTAACCGTGGGTTTCTTATCAAAGTGCAGTGACACTCACTAGCACCACTGGTAACAACTATATTAAAACACACCACAAGTTCTTGTGGCTGTAGGACTGGTCAAGCTTGCTAAGGGGCACTCAAGACAGCCTGTAAAGAAGCTGTTCCCAATGTTCATCCCCCCTGCAGACTGCTCACTGATGTCCTTGGCTGGCCCCAGAGTTCATAGCTGGTATTTCCTCCCTTGCTTGGAGTCTGAAGCTGTAAGGTGCTGGATTCCTTCAATACCTGCAGCTGCTGGCTGGCAGTCTGGCACAGAGAACTCAGAGCATTGTTCTGTGCCTGTGCACCAGGAGGCTGTTAAAGGGAATGGCAGCTGTGTGGGCATTGTGGTGGGCCACGTGCAAACCCAAAGCCAGGTGCCAGGGCTTATTAGGGGAACATGCAAAATGGAACACACCATTGTGATAGAAAAATCCATGGAAGACTCCTGCCTTGAATATTGCCTCACCACCTCTCAGAACTGCTGAAGAAAAGCTTAAAAAAATCCAAACCAGCCAACCCCAGCAGAACAAGGATGATCAGCAGTGTAGTATGGATAAGAGCTTTCACAGACCATTCCATTTGGAAAATCAGAAATTAGACCAAAACTTAACTGATTGTGGATTGAAAGAGGAAGTTGTTGATATTTACTGACAATTGTTGCTGTTTCTGACAATGTAAGAACTTAAGACCTGTCAGGCAACAGCTTTAAGACTGAGAGGAGTGCTCTTTGGACACATGAATGAAGATTTAAATTCCTTACCATTGGATGTTGCAGAGATCAAAAATCTCCATGGGCTTAAGAAAAATTTAGACAAAGTAATGGAGGTTATTAGACACAGATATCTGATGGTGGCCCATGCCTTAAATATAGTTAACTGCCTGGTGGAAGGAATTTGCCTGACATTACACATCCCATTCCTTATGTTCTTTTCTCGTCAAGCATCTGCTGCTGACCACTGTCAGAGACATGACACTGAGCTTTGATGGATCTGTGGTTTAACTCAGCGTGGCCATACTTACACATACACTTTATCCTTTCTTCTGCAGCTTTTAATCTAGAAGGTAGTTATTCTATCACAGAGAAATGACAGCTATGTTTCACTGGCTGACGTGTCCACATTTGAATTTTAACTATAATGAATGATCTGCAATACATAAAGGCTTTGAAGAGGTTTTATAAATACCTTTTCTACTTCTGTAGACTATGACAATCTAACTAAGCAATGTACATATTTTACAGCTGGAGTATTTGTGTCACTAGAATCACGGCTGTGTCAGCATTTCCACTGGAAGCCCATATTTCAGGGGTTTGTAATTGGGCTGTAAAACTTTCCTCCAGCCTCAGACTTGGCACATGCATGCGAGAGTCTGAGCTGATCACCGGCTGGGTCAAGAGGGAATTCCTGCAGGACTTGGGTTTTCTGTACTCTGTGTGTTGCCAGAACGGATCAGCTCTGCCTAGAGCAATCTGTATTGGCCACAACTAAAGACACTAGATTTGAACCACCAGTACGTTCATATGTGGGGATTCTTACTAATGTTCCTAACAACAAAGAATTTTTCAGAAAGATGCATCTAGAATAAAGGCTACGTTTTCAGTTCCCTCAGATTCTTGTGTCACTATTTGTCTGAAGAGACACCATTTCCATTCAAGGCTCAATGTGAAAATGGCCCTTGGCCTTACTGTTCAAAGATGGCACTTGGGCAGAGTGCATCCACAGCAAAAAGTTGCATCATTTCAAAGGGTAGAGAGAGGTCCCAATGTGGTGATCAAGTCTGTCTGTACTCAAGTACCTCAGAGGTTATGCACTCAACATTTACAGCTACTTACCTCCAGTCTTTGGTCAATTTTTATTTTATTCTGATCTTATGTAAAGAGGAAATAATAACATCAACAGTTTTTACATAAAAGGAGTACTGTAACAAGTGATTGTTAAGAAAATACAGATATCTCACAGATGAACAACTGTCAATATTACAGGTGTTTCTTATCCAGTAGTAATAAACAGCAGCCTATAAAGGTGGTACGTTAGACTTAAGTGTTCTAGCTTAACACACAACTAAAATGCCAACTAAAAATAGGACTAATTTTCTAGGTTAATTTTCTAAGTGAACCGTGATGGTTAAGTGAACTTCAGTCCGAGTGTCCCTAATGTCTAGAATGTTCCTTTTTCTAAAGATTAATTTTTTTTACACCCATCTTAACTTCATTCTTAAGGGTCTGAGCCCTGGCTGCTATGACACTTACAATGCTGACATAGATTGCCAGTGGATTGATATTACTGATGTACAGCCTGGAAATTACATTCTGAAGGTAAGTGTACTGGGAAGGGGGAGGTTTGGGGTTTCTTGTTTTTGCTTTTAAAGAAGCAAATCATTTGCGTACGTCCTTTTGCATGTTAGTCACCAGCTGAACCTTGGCAGTAGGCAGCGCTGTGCTTTCTCCCCTGCAGGTGAGTGTGAACCCCAGCTACCTGGTGCCTGAATCCGATTACTCCAACAACATTGTCCGCTGTGACATCCGCTACACGGGCCACCACGCCTATGCCTCTGGCTGTACAATTTCACCGTAAGTGCCTCCCTGGGTTTTTGTGTCACTGTGCCCCACTGTTAGTACTTTGTTTTGTGGGTTTCAAGAATTTCAAAAATTGTGGGAATTTTGCTCTTGCACTTGTGCCGTTGGAATGTGTAACACTTTCAGAACTGCTGCTCCTGTCTGGTCTGCTAGATAACAATCTCTGGCTCACACTCCTTCTTTGTACTTTCACTGAGACTTTTCTAGGATCATTCAGTACCCTTTTATAGCATCCACACAGAACTGAGCAGCTGCAGTGCTCTTAAGACATTCTGCAAAATCCCACACATGTATGTTACTCTGCTGCAGTTCTTTCACACTGAAAAAGTTCTTTCACACTGAAACAGTTCTTTCAAACACAATCCATTCACAGTTTAGTTCTTTGAAAGTTTAAACAATGCCAAAATTATGCCTTCTTTACATTTTTCCTCCAAAAAGGCAAATTCATTTAATAAATTTCCTCACGGTAGATCTACTGTACCTTAGTATCTGTGAAACACACAGCAGTCTCCTGTAACACAGAGGTATGCAGTTCTCAGAATACTGTGTTAGTGAGTTGCATAAAATATTTATCAAGAGACTTCATTTGGATTGCATAAGGAATGAGTATTAACATTGTATAGAGGTTCATATGAAATAAATTCCAGAGCAGTAAATGAAAAGTAAAACAGATGAGCAGTATAGTCCTTTGTAACAGTGTCAGTGAAACAAATACACTGAATTAATGACTTGCTTAATTAGCCTTTAAAATATTCGTTCCTCACTTTGCATTAGGAAATCAGTAGTTAAATCAGTAGCTCTGTTTCATGCTTTTAACTAATAGCCTCCCCATCTTGCCTATGAAAATGTTATTGAGTACACAGAATAATAGAAAAGGTTGGAAAAGACTTTTTAGATCATGAGGTCCAGCCACCAACCTCAGATCACCACCATGCTCACCATTAAACCATGTTCTCAAGTGCCATATTCATACAGCTTCTGAACACCTCCAGGGACAGTGACCCCACCACTTCCCTGGGTATTCTGCTCTGATGCTTTACAACCCTTTATGTGAAAAAGATTCCCCTGATCTCCCACCTAAATCCCTCTGACACAACTTGGGGCCATTTCCTCTAGTCCTGTCTCAGTGGTTACGTGGGAGAAGACACTGGCCCACACCTCACCACCGCCTCCTCTCAGGCAGCTGTGGGGAGTGATGAGATCTCCCCTCAGCCTGCTCTTCTCCAGACTAGCACCCTATTTATATGTGTATATGTACCCCACACCTCACAGCTCTGTCTCACACACACATACTCACGCAGGGCTAGGAAACCAAACCTGTGTTATCAATTGTTATCAATGACCTGTGCATTCACGCCGACAAGTGGGTGTTTAGCAGTTCCTCTTTCTGTGCATGCTGGCTCATCTGCATAAAATTATTTCTCTTCTTCCAACAGATACTGAGAAACATGCAAGACATGGATAAGATGGTGCCAAATGTTTTGAACTGAAGTATCATTATACAAACTTCACTAGGTTGCAAACACTATAGAAGCAAAACTGCAGAACATACACAGATACATCCACAGACCCTATGTGACTCTGAAGCACTTCAGCTGCTTCTCAACCAAAACTTAACTGGATTTTAAGAATTTAAATTGGCATTACTTGTATTGCTGTTGAAATGTGTGAAACTGGTGCTTTGTGCAGAGGTATTTTAAATTTTGAAAATCTAATTAATTCATAAAAACATGGGACCATTTCTTAGCTACTTCAAATTTGGAGTTTACATGACAATAGACTTCAGTGGGAATATTACTGGTGAATGAGTTGAGCATACTTTAAAAAGGTAGAAAAAAATGTATGCAAAATGAATTAAATAAAATGCAAGAGAAAGTACTAATGTCAGCTATCTCAGAAAACACAATAATGAAAAACAGATTAAGAGGAATGATACAGTACCATAAAAAATTCTTGCTAGGACACATTGATATGAAAGAGAGAATTATGTTTGGTTTTCAAGGAATATTAACATATAGCAGAGAAATACATATATATTATATATATCAGTTATACCCCTGCAAGAAAAGTTATGTTTACATTTTTAATACTTTAGAAATTTTTCCATTTTCTTAAGTAAAAAACAGATGGGGTTTTGAAATACACCTTTCGTCTGTGAAAATTAATTAAAAAGAGTACCCACCTTTATATGTTCAAGAAATTTTCAAGGTGTGGCTTTAAAAAGACTTCTGCAAACATGGATAAAAAAATACCTGTCAAGAAATGGGCTCTTAGAGATGATGAAGAGTCTCTGATGTGGTCATCTGTGAAAAACATCCAACTTGAACAGGTTAACCATCAAAATAATACAGGCAATTAACTCAGGTGGCACCGCGAACAGAAGTAGGTCGGAATCTCTTACAAAATATTTTTAGCGTGAAGAAAACCTACTACCTGCTTCCCCCTTAAGTACTGTAGTTGACTTTAAAATGTGTATCTCAGTATTCAAGATAACAAAGTTGAAAATATACTATGTAGAAAGGAAGAACAAAAGTCAGTGTATTTAACATCCTACTTTAGGCTGTTCAGGAACCAAATGCAACATTGTTAAGGCGAGAAACTTCCAGCCCAAATTAATGTTTTTGCTGAACTGCTTAACTGGTGCTGGGTATACTACTCCTCCTCCCATCCCCAAATTATTTTGCTTTTGCAGTGCACCCTGCTGTAAGCTACAGTAGCTGTGATTTTTGTTTTAAACTGTGAAATGACATATCACAAGGGGATCTGGCAGTTTTTTTAAGATTTCTGATCATGTAAAATGAAGAATCTACTTTTGGAACAATGGGACCTAGAAGTACTGATTGGTATTCGTTAAATTTGATCAGCAGTTCAAAACACTTAATGAAACATTAGAAGCTCAATATATTAAAAAAAAAAGTGCTATTCAATGTAGTTAGAAATGAAGAATCTGAGGAGTATGGAGAGGTTTTATTATCACTATTGAGAATACTTCAAACAGTATTTGGAAATACTTTATGCATTAGAACCCTATGGATTTAATTTGGAAGTTTGACAAATTACCATAATATCCTTCCAGGATCAGCTGTTCTTTAGTACATTAATTTATTTCCACCTTAATCATAACTTGGTTACAAATTTGCACAACTAGAACGTAAAATGAACCTGAGAACGAGCAACCTGGTGATTACTACCCACCAGTGGGAGAGGGTGCAGATTAATATAATTTATACCTGCAGGTCCCTTTTTGTTTGCTGCGAGATCCATTTCAGCAATCAGTAACCAGTACGGGCAACAAACAGAAGCAAAATTTGGAAACTCGATTTATTAGAAAACCATTTGTTACATATGTCTGCGAAAATGAGGGCCTGTTTAAAGTCTCGGCTTCTGAAATGTCAGCCCAATGAGTTTTTAAGTTTAAGAGGCGTTAAGGGATTGAACGCAGCAAGCGCTTTCACCTTTCTATAGACTTAAGTCAAAACTGGGGTCAAAGTCCTGAGAGCAGCTTGGGCAATGGACACAAAAGCTACTGAATGGAAGCTAGGCTGTGGGCACGGGCTGCTTCCTGGGAAGAGGTGGTGTGCTCGTACCTCATTGTGCCTGATGCTGAATGTGGGATTTGAGAGCAGTAACTGGAGACGGAGCAGCCGCAGGAAGGGGGGCACCCCTCGCTCATGACACACTCACCTGCTCACACGTCTGTGCCCAAACTACTTGCAGAACTCCACTGCAGCCAGCAAGGAGCCAGAGGGCCTTGAGCACCTGTGTAGGTGGAACAAGTGGGAATGGCCTCGTTTGGAAAGGTGTTGAACGCTGTAACTTTGAATATTGGGGATATTGGAGCTACGAAATTGTAGCTTTTTCTTCCGTAGCAAAATATTGTATTTGTTTTGAAATGTGTGTTAAGCAACATGACATTGATGTACAATAGCACAAAAATTGCCTAAGACATGAACAGAAAAATAAGGGATTTTAGGATTAAAAAAAATGAAGGAATGTGACTATAACCCTGTTTAACTATAGTAAATCACAAGGCAGTAGAAGTAGAAGAGTTTATTATATAGCATGTGTAGAAGTAGTTCCAAATAGGGGAGCACCAACCAGTATTTTCAGTATCTTGGCTCTGCAGATTTGACACCTTACTTTTTGCATACTGGAATATGTTTTTGGGATTATGTGCATTTTTGTTCAAAAACATTTTTAAAATCTGTTTTGGTAAAAGATTTTATTTTTACAGCAAATTATATTTGGATTCAGTTTTACCAGACATTGGGCTTATTTATTCCCATTATCTTTGAAAGGCATATTGACACTGACTTCAGTGGGAGCAAAACCAGATATAAATTTTGTGAAATTTCAACTATGAATTTGCTGTCTTGCAGTCTCAAATTTGATCTGAAAAGCAAGATTGTAAAAATGTGTGTGAAACAATGACGTTCTACTTTTCAAATCTTTACACAGGAATTGCACATAAGGAACATAATGTATGTCAGGCTCATTAGAGGAAGGGTTTGTTATATATTTTTTTTAATCCTGAAATACATTTGATATTTGTGTATTTCTAGAAAAAAGTGTAACAAAAATGACAGACTGGTCACCAATGGAACCAAAATATTGTGTAGATGTTATTGTGTTAGTAAAAGTCTACTCATTTTTTCTCTGCTCCAGAATGAGCGTACATATCAAATGTACCTTCCTGTTATCATTCATGCATTGTTTGCAGTGTGCTCATTCAAAACCAGCAGGGTGGTTTTCATAAATGAGACATTGAAAGGTGGTTTATCCTGTGTCTCACATTTATGCCAAAAAGGCATTTTCATTTTCTCCAAATCCTAAAAGGTGCTGAAAGATTTTAACTTGAACTAAAACCAAAGAGTATGTAATTGGGAGGTTTTATTATGCAACTTAATGCTACAGATACAGTGAAATGCCACTTGTTTTTGCAACTTTCTTGAAGATTTTTCATTATTTCCTTCACTTTTCTTCAAAGAGTCTTAATTTCAGTAACTTTGCATCTTTATCTGAAGAGCTCTAATTTATAATATTCAGGCACTAGCTTTATATTCTTCATTGCACTTTCATATTCTTGTGTTACATGCCCGTATTATGGTTGCAAGTTTATGTGAAAATGACTTGAATAAAATGTTTCAAGCGTTCTACTTGTCGAAGTATTACACTTACTGCACAGGCCAGATCCATCTCCCAGTGAGAAGGCTTCAGTTAAGGTGGTTATGTCTATATGAAAAGGAGGAAGATTCTGTCATGCTGACATGGTCTCAGAAAAAATGACATAACAAGGTAGAAACAAGAAAGAAAAAATATCAAGGCATGATAAATTACCCCTCATACCACACAAAGGATTAGCATGAAAAAGCTTAACAGGATGAGGCATATGGTTCATCTGGACACATGATTTCTGTACCATATCTGCCTTGGTAATAACAGGAACTTAAAAAGCTATGCTTTCATGGAAACATTTGAGCAGTACATAGTAGAAAGTCTATGTACTCTAGAAATTTGACTAACAGATTAAACATGCAATTACTCCAAACACTTTTTTATTCTGTTATTTACATTCTCTGAGTACAAGCCCATGTCCTGCTGCCTCTTCGATCTGTATGCTAAACTGATGAAACAGTCTGAGTTGTGAAGCATAACTTGTCCCTTCACTGAGGGACTAATACAGAAGAGCACGGTTAAAAAGTTTGGAGACTTGTTCTACTAAGAAGCTGTCATACACTTAAATATAAACTAATGGCACTCTTGGTTTCACGTAAATGGAGACAAAAACCAATGTAACATCTTTTAAAATTCATAAAATAAACGTAAAATTATTTCAGATATAACCCAATTTGTGTAATGTTTCTCTATTTAAAAAAGTATTTCCTATCCTACTACTTACTAGAGCTAAGAGCTTCAAACTGAGAACTTCTCCAAATGCTACTCCTAGAGCACAGAACCTGGTGTGGATCAGAATCTGGGCAAATACAAAAATGCAATAAAAACTGCACATGGTAATTGCAGAAAGTATATTCAAATCTATTGAAAATAAAACATCTCCCAGTTTCCAAGTACCCTCTACCCCCATTCTATCTCATTTTCACATTAGATCACCTGTCTAGTATCACAAAATTATCTACAAAGCAGCTCAACACTTTCACTTAAGAAAGTATTGCTGTAACTGAATTTTCATTCAAGCCCTATTTTTCCAGATCTAATCATTCCATAAAAACTCTAAAGAAATATTTATGCCTGTTTGGAAGTCTTCAAACTGATCTCATCAATAATATGCTTGTTTGCTATTAAAAAAAACGACAAACAAAACCACATTTAAACTAGTCTAGTATCTTAAAAGACACTGAAAAATCCGAGATTGTTTTGATGGTAAGTCTGAAGTGAAAAATTTGTGCATCTGAAGCTGCCCAGTAGTATCTGACAGTATGTAGCTGGCTAAAGACATTTGTTCTATGGTATGGTACCAAACTGAAAAGCATGGTTCTCAAAATTTTTAAATCTAATCATCACAGAATGAAATAACTTCCTGTCACTACAAAAACACATTGGTAGCACTTTGTGAGAGGCCTCTGTCTAAACAGTGATACAGATATGAGTTAACATCACATATATGCTGAATATGTTATGTTGTTATAATGAAGAGAAAATGTTCTAAACTTCATCAACAACTTCCAGCCAAGTTCACTGAGTTTATCAATCCACAAATAAATTGCTCAATTACATATAAAAGACGGTACTACTCATTTGTGTAATGTATTAAGGCTGTGATCCAGGTGAGTCACTAAGCACCAGCAGAAAGTAGCAGTAACCCATTAAAATATGAAGTAATGCCAATATCCTAATCTCTCTTCCCTCATTCATGTTCAGTGTATGTTAACTTTTTCCTTTTCTTTAAAGTAGGAGCCCAGAAGTGTTTTTGAAGAAAAAAAAAGAGATGTTTCGATAAGCCAGGCTTCCTTCAGGGAGAATTCTGTGGCCACAAATTACAGCTGTAATAATGCAGTAAGAAACTTGCTCAAATGCCAAGATAAACCAGTGCTCCTAGATCTTTTAAGCACATGCAAAAAAACACTTTAGAACATTGGCTCCTTAGAGTCTCGAACTTTTCTCAACGTATTTGCAAACTTTAAGGTTTTGATCTTTACATTGGGTACTCATCTGCTAAAAGAAAGGTAAGCTGTCCATGAATAGCTGATGACATCTACCAAAAGAAACGTCTCTTGCCTTATACTGGAACCAGAGAAGTCACATACCAAACTCCTGTTTGGTGTGGCATTCATCTAGGATTTATTTACTTAATTTAAAGCTTTAAGGATTAACATTTGCATCTGGAAATCTTGAAGTTTGTAGAAAGCAGGTAAATGCATGGCTTTTTCTGTGAAATGTAATCCTACAAAACCACAGTGAACATATTTTTGTGCTTTATTTTGAAGCTTTTGCCCTTAAATACTGTTCCATAAGGCACAGTGAAAATAACAGCAACAAAACCCACTTGGAAACAGAAGGTTGTTTGAATTTCTCATTTCTCTGGGAGGCAATGCCATTTAAGGTAGTATTACATATACTGACATTTGTTCAGTATTAAGAAAAGCAAGCCTAACCATGTGGGGCAAACCATCCCTAGATACTAATACAGTACTAATACAGTATTACAGATACAATACCAACTTGATGGTTTAGTCTTCAAGAACTTCACACAGGATGGGATGGACAATGGGCAGGTATTGCCCCCTTCCTCTGTGCAGGAGAGGGAGACAGAAGTGGCCATACCAGCAACAGAGTAACACTACATTAAAAAAATTGCTCCTGCCATTTGACTCTAATGCCAACCCAAGAAGAATACACAGAGGTATTACACAATGACTATGTATTTTAGACATTTACAGCAACTCTCCTGTGGTCAGGAGGAGATGTGATAGGAAGAGACCTCTAAATGTAATTTAGTTCCAACCTGCTGACCAAGCAGGGCCACCTTTAAACAGCTACCCAGGAATCACTCAGTCAAATTCTAAATGCCTCCAAGGATGGAGACTCCACAACCTTTCTGGGCACCTGTGTGCTGGGGAGCCCAGAATTGGTTCCAGCACTTCAGATGTAGCCTCATCTGTGCTCGGTCCAGGGCAAGGATCACCTCCCTCATACTGCTGGCAACATCTTCTAATGCATCCCAGGAGGCTGCTGGCTTTGGCTGAGACACAAAAAACTGGGTTTTGTAAGACTAAAATATGTAAGAAGGCCATCTACTCCTTAAGGGATGACATACTCTACAAATTTGGATTTAAGAGTAGACAAATCTGAGGAAAGGAAATCCACAGAGGAATATTAAACACCATAAGCTGCAATACCACATGATGTCGTTGAGCTGTAGAACTGGAAGCCTGAAGAGATGGATGTTGCACGGTGTATCCCTATGTGCTCCCTCTACCCTCAAACCATCCCTTTTTGACTACTTTCAAAGATGCTAGGCTAGATGTGCCTTTAGTCTGATGCAGGGCTTTCCTTAGGCAACTCAAAATGCTTTATGAATAGTACAGTGCAGTCATTTACTAAGTTTACAAATGAATTTGATTATGAAAGATAACTGTATTTAAACAAACAGCACTAGTAGAGATTAATTACATGTTCAGAATTTCTTTCAATTAGGTAGTAGGAAAAGCACCTGAAGAAATAGTAAAATTTTTTTTGTCATACCCCAATCAAATGAACTCCCTATGTCAGACTGGGACTTAAAAGTCAAATGTTTCTTAGTGTACAAAGTTTTTTCAGATTTTCACATTCTTTCAGAAAGAGTTGGACACACATATTGAGGAATCCAGACATAACTACCAGAATAAAGTATTAAAGACACCCTTTCAGTTCTTCAGATTGGCAGTATAATCAGAGGACAGAGATCACAATTTAAAAGCACAATATTTTATTCTCTCCAGAAATTTTCATATTATGCTTACAAATTATTGACTTTTCCAGCTACCCGATACAGTGATGAATTTGTGAAGTCTCTTTAAGAATCTTTTACTTCATCTCAGTTGAGATGTATTTGACAATATAGAACCTTTCTTTTGACAACCATATTCTCGTATAAAGTACCTTCTTTCACATACAAAAAAATCCATCCCAACTCCCCTCGAAAGAATCTGTACTATTCCTACAGGGCACAGATTATGCTCCTAAAAAGCCTTCATTCACGTTAGGGTGTATTTCACAAATAGTGGCACTACATAATGGGACTTATGAACCAACACCATATGGCCATTACATTAATTAACAGACAGCACACAAAATGAATGAAGCAATCTTGATTGATCTAAGATGGCAAATAATAGCAGTTGCAATTTTGTAGGTTGCAAAGGATATGGACAGTATAACTAAGATGTTCAAACAGCACTTGAAAAAAATTTTTTTTTTTTTTTTTTACATATAGTCTAGTCATCAAATTTAATCTTTTTCCCCTGGAATGCTGTAATTTGAGACATTTGCTCTCTGCGTCTCCTGCTTGCTTCCCATGAAGGATGAAGAGGCTGCTCCAAACATGCTTTCTTATTGTTGCCTTTAATATCCCCTGAAGCTTTTGCAAATGGTTTCTTCTTGAGCTTTGCTTCATTTTTAAGAAAACCTGTGCAAGTACAAAACAAAACATTAACTACATCATGAATCTTCATAAAAGTATGCAAACTACCTCGGGATTGCAGATATTTTTAGAAGTTTCATAATGAGCCATGGGGAACGCGGTCATTGAATATTCACAGCAAGATTTCTTCATCTTGCAGCCCAGTAAATTGCCACTTGGTAGACTGCAGATACTTAAGATTTATTAATACTGACTACACTCAAAATTTGTGTAGACAAATATTAAGCACAGTCTAAACATTTTGCTTCACAATAAGCCAGTGAGTGTTACACAATATAGCTCAATATGGCTGAAATTATACCCTCCATCCAATGAATTCCAAAATGGTACCACAGACCACAGATGGAATAAAATATTCCATATTCAGGAGTTATTGAAGAAATACACCTTTACCTGTATGCGAGTAACACTAACTGCTTGACAGACAGAAAAGCACTTTCCTGTGTAAAAGTTATGTTAAGTACTTCTAATATGAAAAAACAGAAAATAGCAGATGATATCTACAGACTGAAATGAGAGCTCAATGGTTTGACCACTTTATCAACAAATGTTAAAATATGTGCCACAAAATTGAAAAGAAACAAATTACAGCCCATCATGAATAGACTGCAGAAACAACAGAATTTCAAAATGTTTTTTTCTCTCATAATTTTACCAGGTTAAGTAATACATACCTGTTCTTTCATTTCTGACAGGCTGATCTTTAGTATTTCTAAAAACAAAAAAGAAAAATTAAGATTTTTTAAGGAACTTACAAACACCTGTGAATAAAGAATCATCACCAAAACACTCAAGCTGTAACTTTTCAAACATAACATGCAAGCTTCATCAATATTCCTGCACCCATGTTAGTAAAGAAGAAGAAAGAGTAGTATTCAGAAGTGACTGAATTTGGGTGTAGATATAGTTAGGAATCTTATGCATACATCAGCTCTACTGTGAATATAAAAAAATATGTATTGTCAAGGACGCTTAAGAAGACTGGTGAGTGGTTTCCGTGAAAATGTTCTAAGGCTCATTGGGCTGAAATTCTTTTTTTTTAATATGGGCTACTAAAAATCACAACCATTTCCATTACTGCAAAGGAGGGAAGGAGTGGAGAACATAACATGGGGAAAAGGTTTACCTTCTTCTGTTCTGAGAGTTCTGGTTGGTGGTAGACAATGAACTGCAGAACACTGATTCCAGCTTGCTTGCTTTTGCAAATGGCTTTCTCTCTTCCATGACCAAACCCTGTGCTATCCCAGGCACTGTGCTCTCTTCTGTCTTCACTGTGTTTTTCTGAAGCTTATCCTTTTCTTTTGTTGAAGAAGAATTACTAACTGCTGCTACTTTTTTCTTTTTTTTTACTTTGCCAATGAAGAAGTCATCATTGCCGTCACTGTCAGAATCTGATGACTCATTATAAAACCTCTCTTCAGTACTATCATCAAAGTATTCCTTTTCACTGGGATGCTCTTGGTCACTATCATCAATTATTTCTTTTATTGCATTTAATTTGTTCATACTCATATTTTCCTTCCTTTTTTGATAGTCATGTTTCTTTCCTGTTTTGTTTTGAGTGACTGCTTGCATTTCTACTGCCTGAAATGAAGATTCTTCTGGAGCATATGCTCTCTCCATTTCCACAGTTTTCTGCTCGGATTCACTCTCACGGAGTTCTTCAACCACCTTGTCAGTTCCTATTTTCATGCCTGGTTTTGTTTTGTGTTCACATCCTTGCTGTTTTTGAGGTAGCTTAGGAGCTTGGTCATCCAAGTTGCTATTGGAATGTTGCGCTGATTTAGGCTGCTCTTCTGACTTATCCTTTTTCATAGGAGTGGCTTTGTCTGGGTTCTTTCTTGCATCCTTAAAAGCTTTAACAGCAGCTGTACAAAGGGCAGAAAAACATTTTGTTGCAGCTACACATGAATTTATGCAAGTTATTTTTATATAATAAAACATTTTTACAACTTACATGTGTTGTACTGAGCTTATTTTGAATGTCCTTATCAATTATTTACTGCACACATGGGGCAGGAAATACCTTAGCATACAGTATCAACAAAAGTGAAGGAAAAACCTTGAAAATATTATCTGTTAAATATGCTATGAAATTTGGGTTGAAGTGTGAACTTCTCTTTCAAAAAATAATCTGCAGCTGATAATCATGTTCACTTAGGGCACTACTTTGTGTGTAAGATTGCAAACTAACATTAAATTGCTCATATGTAATTAAATGGGTATTTGATAGCTCCGTTATTAACAAAGTAACTTTGTGACATTACTGCTAGGACCTGACCCTTTTTAACATCTATTTTAGGTGGAAAACTCCAGTTTCAAGAGAACAAGAGAAAACCTAAATAATCAGGAAAGATACCCTAAGGAGTCTGGGGACACTTTTTAGGCAAGATTAAGAAAGTAATCTGTAAAACCTTTTACAGCCCAGTTGCAATGATCCATTTATGCTCCTACTTAATTTAGAAATACTCCATTACATCTATTTCAGAATTCCCATTATAAGCTCTGTTTGTTCAACACCCTCTGCTAAATAAATGTTCTGCATACTGTCACATATAAACCCATTTCAACCAATACAAATGGTTTCAAGTTTGTGGCTTGGTTCACTGCAGCTAGTTAGGCTAATTACAAAAGCTTTTAGTTTTTCTGAGTTTTTCACTTTTGTTCACGTCAGAAATATACATAAACAAGGTAACACACCAGTAAGCTACAAATGTAATGAACAATTCAATAAAATGCTTCATACCTTTAAGTTCAAGAAATCTGGGTTTCAAGGTGGGGTGTGTTGCAAGTCGTGCTATGGCTCGCTCAGCTGCAGTACAATTTGGCTGCACAAGAAAAATTCAAAGGCGTGAGGTCAACAGAAGGGTCAACTTACACAGGTCTGTGTCAGTTTATGCTGCAATGCATACTAATGTGATTCTCACCACAAACTGAACAAGAGCTTATGACACTAACAGTATTTTATTTTTCATGTACTACCATCATTCTAAATGCAGAAAAATCTGGCTGCCTAAACATTGACAGAAATGTAGCAGCCATACAACATGTGATATTTCTCAGCTACTGAACAGGGATAACATGATTTATGGTTTTTTGGTTTTTTTTTTAAGCATACCAGACACATTGTTCACTGATTTTACATTTAGTATTTTGCACAAGAGCAAAGAAAATTCATGAACCCACCAAATAAAGAACATCATACTGGTAGAATGCATTCTGCTTGGAGGAATGCAACAGCCTGCAAGAAGTACAGTATTGATCCCACAAAAGTTGGCAAAAGTACACAGCAGATATTGAAGGAATTTACATAAAACACGACTGAAAGGCAAAGTCTAACTTGACCATAAAGACAAGCCTGAATTTGATGTGGTAGAATACTGGAACTCTGCAGACTGATTCAAAGAAGAAATACGATCTTCTTGCTTCAATTTGACAAAAAAAAAGAGAAAAGATGGAATTGCTTCTATTCTGACTTCCTCTTTTATATACTGGAAATCAGGTATGACATGTAAAAGCTATCATTTTCAGGTTTTTGTCATCACTCTGCTTGAACAACAAAATGAAAGGTATCTAAGACTTTTCCAAAGACAGCTCTGTCTTCTGTTTTTTTTCTCTTTCTGTGTGATTGTTTGTTTCTTTTCTTCTTTTTTGAAAGAAGGAAAAGTAGGTCTAACACATTTGTAAAATACAAATTTAGCAAGAAGATTTCTTAAAGCCTGGAGTTGAATTCTCTGGGAGAGAGTGGAAAAGACATACCTTTCTCTCTTCCTCCTCGTGATACTGCAATGGATAAACGTTCAAATTGTTTCTGTGATTTCAGCTTTGTGCTACAGGAAGTATCACAGCAGAAGCCACCAGAACACCAACAGATGACGATATTTATAAAGAACCAGACAAGTGCCCTGTGACCCAACCTGAGCTGATTTTGGGGCTATCAGCTGAACAGAGCACGCTGCCTCTCCTGTCCTAAGCAATCACTACAGCAGATGGAGCCCAAGCCCCAGGTGTTACCTGGCAGAGAACAAGGAGTAGAAGTGGTACTGGCCCTAGCCTGGGATAGAATTAACATGCTTTGTAGCAGACAAGATGGTGCTGTGTTTTCAATTTGTGACTAAAACATTTTAGAGTTGGTAAAACACCAATGTTTTAGTTACTGCTGAGCAGTGCTTGCACAGCATCAAGGCCTTCTCTGTTTCTTGCTCTGCCCCTGCAACAGGCAAGAAACACCCCTGGGTACAGCTCATCCACATGGACCGAAANTTGGGGCTATCAGCTGAACAGAGCACGCTGCCTCTCCTGTCCTAAGCAATCACTACAGCAGATGGAGCCCAAGCCCCAGGTGTTACCTGGCAGAGAACAAGGAGTAGAAGTGGTACTGGCCCTAGCCTGGGATAGAATTAACATGCTTTGTAGCAGACAAGATGGTGCTGTGTTTTCAATTTGTGACTAAAACATTTTAGAGTTGGTAAAACACCAATGTTTTAGTTACTGCTGAGCAGTGCTTGCACAGCATCAAGGCCTTCTCTGTTTCTTGCTCTGCCCCTGCAACAGGCAAGAAACACCCCTGGGTACAGCTCATCCACATGGACCGCAA
>VWZQ01008663.1:327686-340875 GCA_013397015.1 Myiagra hebetior | reverse complement strand
TTTTTTTTGCTTCTAAGAGCTACTAATGACCTACATTTCTGGCCTACAAAAAATTTCTCAACACACTTAGAAACTGTGGCAAGCTCTTCAGAGGGATGTGGCATGGCCCCAAAAAACTCTGAGCATCATAATATATGCAAAATTTGCTGTGCAGAATCCTCTTTGCAGACAAGCATCTGTATGATTCAAACAACTGAATTGAGCAATGGATGGAAATACAACACTTAACAGGAAAAGGCAGCATTCTTCTCAAAGACCACAGATTTAAGATCAATGTAAAAGAAGGGAATACTATGCTCCCAAGGTTATGTGAGGATTGCATCTGGAAGCAAAAAATATAGCTGGTATTTATCATCTACAAATGCTTGTTGGTATTTCTGCAAGTCAGAACCATATGCTCAATTCAATCTCTGATAATAATGTCTATTGGTACTCCATTCTTCACACAAAGTAAAATACAGCAGTTAATTTCCATTTCAATCCTGCTCCCCCAAATCAGACGGTTGCTGAATTTTGAAACACATAGACTTTATTTGTTAGAAAAAATTAGAAGTATTTTGATTTAAGGCAAGATGACATATCACTGCTGGTAGCAGAGTTCCATTATGCTGGAATACTGTCATCCTCAAGTGTTTAAAACACAGGGACTTTTTTCTCATGTGCTATACACTGAAGACTTAGTGGAAGAAAAGTTAAATGAGATGCTACAATAAGCTAGTCAGTATCTGTTAGCAAAGGCAACAAAACTAACTGTGGTTATGAAGAAGGCGTTTGCAGGTGGACCAACATTTCCTCTTTTCCAGAGAAAACAGCCCAGATTATACACATTAATTTCTAATACTGGAAAAACATTAATACATATTAACTTTTATCTATCGTGCCTATCTTCACCTATCTGAATTACCTTAAATCTATGTTAGCAACAAGTTGAAGATAACAGTTAAGACTTTGTCAATTCTCAATCCAGTTTTCTCCTTGTAATAAACAGCATTACTAGGACTAGGTTCCAATTTGTAACTTCAGTTCAGTGGAGCACAACACTGATGAACCAAGCTTCCCATAACAGTTCAGGAATATATGCTGTGTCCAACAGTTCAAAATGCCATCACAGCTGAAAATATGAGTTTAAAATATGAGCTCTATGACATGTCTTTCTAAGTTTACTTATGTCTGTCAAATGTATTTGTGGCAGACAATGCACAACTTGGTACAGAACTTCACAAGGACTTGAAGAAAACCTAGAAAATACAGCTTCTGTTTTTCAACAGCTGAAAATAAAATCAACAATATAAAGCCTGGTCAAAGTTGCACAGTAACATTTATTACAATTTTTACAATACTATTTATCACCTGTTGGTAACAATGGTGCCAGGTGTAGCAATATTCAAATGGATTAAAAATATTTCAGCAGATGTGCACGAAGAACTGTTCACCTGCTGCTTCTTGTAATGCTTTTATAAAAAGTCCTGTGTCACGGGGCTGGTGACTCTTGCCAACTCCCCCTGCAACTACATATATCTGATCTGCTTATTATCAATACAGAGATATTCACAGCTACATCATAGGAACTCACAGTAAACTGCCACTTAGCACAATTTTATTGTACTTAACTGAAATATATGCAAACTCTTTTGAAACAGAAAAGTACGCTTAATTTATTCTGAAATATGTTGGGGACACAATAATGAAACATAAAATCTCAGTGAGCAGAAGCAATTAAACAAGTATCTTGACTACATGACCACTATGCAAAACTAATATTGAGCATTCCACAGTGAATTAAAAGCAGATTGCCTTTTGTCAATGAAAACAAACCTATTCTGAAAATGAAAACAGCCACAGGATGTTTTCCTTCAAATATTTTGAAACTCAAGTTAATGAGAAGGTGAACAGTGTGGTCTGTATTTCATGAGACTACAGAATATTGGTAGGGATAGAAAATCAAATTTTTTTTTATTGTATGTTTAATAACTAAGCATGGGAAAATAAGAAATAAAATACTGGAAAATTAACTCCTGCTTAACCACAGAAGGGATGCCTTCTTTAGTTGGGGAAATGCTATGGCCAACCAAAAGCAACCAGTGAAGTTATGGTGGCATCAGCATTCATCCATCAGCTTGATTTGAAGTGTAAATTCCATCCACTATAAAGTGTGAGATTAACAGAATCCCATTCCTCTGAAAAACGGGATCAGCAGCAAAAAGTAATAGAAACAACAATGATCAAAATCCCCTCAAAATACCAAGAAGATGCTTGCATTATACATTTTCAAGAATTAAAGCTAAATTAAAGCCTATTTTAAGACTTTAAGTAAATATGAGAAGCACGCCATCAGTCGTTACTATGAATATATAAAAAATAATGTGGTGAAATAAACCAGGAAGATCAATTATATTCCTTCAGCATTCTTTTCAATAAAATTGCCCTCCTAGAAAATAAAATTCCAACTGTAAACCTATAAATTCCTTTAAAAAAATAACATCGATTATTTCATTTTTGTGCTCCTACACTTTATAGAATTAGCATAAGCTTGATGCATTTGAAATCTTGGCAGAAAAATCTACTATAGTTAAGTGACAAAACGTCACTGTTTGAATTTAGCATCCCTCTTCAAAATGAAATCCCTCTCCACATATGCTCACACATTCAAAATCTTCACGTCTGCACCATTTCTAACATCACAGTAACCAGTTTCTGACTACCTCATCTTCACACTGGAAAATCCTGGTCAAATAAATTTAAAAGAAGAATGCATTTTAGCTTCATGTCAGTGTATCTGTGACCTTTTCCTTACTCTTTTCTATCATTAAGAGAAGGAAAAACAGTTAAGATGCTTCTACCCAAACGCTGCTCCAGAAATACAAAATTCCTATGATATTTTCCTATTAACTTGATTTTGCTGACATGAAACATTGAAAAACTTGCTGCACACTATGCTAATAACTGAACTACATCAGACATGACTGTAATATGCAACAGCAGAGTTATATTACAAACTAATGATGCCATTACAGGAGTAAATGACCCAATTCTACATTAAAACTTATCCTGTGTACTATAAACATTTCAGGTTTCAGCCTTCCTCAGTGGACCACTCATAGGAATTCAGGATAAAGTGAAAAAACCCATAAAACTTCATGTATTGACATTTTTAAATTCAGAATTGCTTTCTGGCATCACTAATGCAGCATGTCCTTTGGAATGGTATTGCTCTCAACCTCAGCTGCTTATTTCAACAAGCGTCTCCCCACTTCTATGTCTTCATTTCATCTCTTACAGACATCACTAGTTAGAAGTTAATATTTGATACTGTACCATCAGCAGGCTTCAAGAGAAACAATACACTGAAACAAATGAGACACAGGGGTGCTAGAATTCCACCTTTATTTCAAGCTAATGTTTGTCATGTTTTGTTTACATGTGGAAATTTCTCTGCCTTTGGAAGTATTGAGAGCCTTTTTCCAACTGTTGTTGAAATCTTACTTAGATTATTTACACTAATTGAATCATGTATATATACTATATAAACAAAACAAATCTATTTATAAATACTAAGAAATCACTACTATGCTTCCTGGTATTCTGTTCCAATTACTAGGGACTAGCCCACCAGACTAATGACAAGTCACTTGTACTAGACAGATTCATTTTTCTGTAGATATGTCTGAGTGGATAAACTTCCTCAGAAAAGGAAGATCTACAGTGAAGATACAACACAACAGTCAGAACACTGCGAAATCCATGTACTTGAACTCATATATGCATCTTTCCACACTCAGAGAAGCAGGGGAAGGACAACAAAAACCAGCAAGTCTTACCTTTCTGCAGACGGTTTCAAAATTAACTTCTGTCCTAAGAGCAAGTCTGGTAACTTCATCTGGTTTTATCTCCTGTAATGAAAGATAAGTTTATTCTTCTCATGATCGACTTTATGAAATCTTTCTAAGGTTCACCTTCCTCATAAACATTCTAACCATGGCACCTCCCTAATCTCTTAAAGGAAGAAAACCAGTTTGTTATATGAAGACTTTCTTGGTGTGTATGTAAACACTATATTTACACTGACCTTTCCAAAACATTACCTTATACCTAATCTAATGGTATACGCTACTGCTGAAGGCAAGAGGGATTTTTTACCAGCAAAGTATGCAGTAGGGTGGTTTTATTTGCAGAAATATTTCAATTGCCCATATTGTTTTACTACAAATAAATTTTGCAAGACTTTAAATTTCTGACTTACCTTAGACTCTGAAGTTATATCAGAACTTATCAACACATGTGAACATGCAAGTTTAAGACAATGAAAATGAAGCTGAGACAAAAAAAAAAGTCTTTTCTAAAGAGACTGACTACACATGCAGTTTGCATTCCTGGACGTAAGCATTTCCACTGGCAGCTGAAATAGAGGAATGAAAATCCTGGACAAGTGGATTTTGTTAAAAACTGAATATTTTACGAAAGATGCCCCCATGACAGATTTCTCACTATTTTAAGACACATGCTTTATGTAGGCTGTATTACAAAATGCTCTATTAACCTCATCAACTGAAGAAACTGAATATTATTTTCCTCCTAGGGCAGTGCAACAAAAAATCGTGTTACATACCAGTTGTTTCCCAGATGGCTATTTTAAAAGCAGTTTAACCAGTCTTATGCAGGACCTAAATAATTTCCACACATTTTGAAAAGTTAAAACTCTGTACAAAGTAACTTAGTTATTCTGATAGCTTTCATATTCAACAACCATATTGTATTTGTTAATTTCTCTCTTCCGCTGCTTAACCATCCTTGATACCTATTCCAACTCTTTCATTTTAACACCACGGCGAAGTTCCATATTCTATCCCTTTCCTGTCCTAACTCTGGAGCAGCCTGTACACTTGCTTAGACATAATTTCAGGAAGAACCAAGTAGTTTACATTCTTATAGAAGGTCATACCTTGCATCTCAAAACCTTATGTTTTTCTTCTTTCTATAGATATGATGTCTTTCAAGACTTGTAATTTATCTAGACCTTTAAGGTGTTGCATGAATTGTGTACGTCTTAAAACTGTAAACAACTAATGGGGAAAAAACAACTAAGTAATGGGGAAAAAAGTAACAGAACTTAGTTAAATTAACGCCAACAAAAATCCTCTTTTTGTGAATGTCAGAAGAACTTCCTGACAGTGAGATCTAGAACTCTGCAAAATCATCTCCCAAAGGTGCTAGTGGAAGCCCAACCACACTTAGAGGACAGAATCCACACTGGAAAAACACTGGTGGATGTAGGAAACAATCTTCTACTGGCAGATGAACAGTTGGATGACCTAACAGAGATGGAAAAGACCTATGATTCAGTTTTCCATGACTTTTCAAAGTGTTTCACAGATGGTGAAAGTAGGACACGTTGGTTAAGTGACATGCTTACTGTCACATAGCAGGTTGGGGGTTACGAATGAAGCTCTGAAACCCAGTATTATTCATTAAATCAAGCTGTTGGTTTATTAAAAAAAAACAAAAAAAGAGATAATTCTTATGATCTTCATCCCAAATAAAACTGCCTATTTCCTGTCTCCTTAGGATTTAAATGCAGGAACAGAGTTCAGCGCAGAGGCAGATGAACTTCAACAATCCCTCCATGAGAATGTCAGAAGTTTAATTTTGATACGACAATATTGCAGAATTCCCAAGACATTGCAGAATCATGAATAATACTGGAGAATGAATTACACTTTGGAATGTGAAGTCATGAAAGCCACACTGAAATGCTTCGGATACAGAATGAGGCCAAGAACCTTATGTTAAGGCTTAAATCCTCAAATTTATAGACAATCTTATTTTCTCTTAGATTTAAGGCAAACTAAGAATTTTTGACTTAAATATTCCACAGCACCCTGGTTTGGTAAAAGTAGCCATGTGAGTCAAGGTGCTGTAATAAATACATGCTTATTCTGTTTTTATTAATGGTCAGCAGCAGACAATAAAACATAAAAGGGAGATAGTGGTATTTTTCCCAGCAGAGTTTTCTCAACTTTGAGATGCACACACCCCAGTAACTCTTGACTCACCAAGAAAACCTTAGTATTGAATATCTATTATGAAACTTTCTTTCACCATTTATGCTAAGGGATGTTGTAAATGGCTGCCCCTTCCAGAATCTCTACGACCGGTCTAGAGATTTCTCCTGCCCTGATGCTGCAGCCCAGCCTGATGTGTCTAGAGACCTGGAGGCGTCTGTCCCAGGTCCACAGCTGCTTTCTTATTGACACGTGCAACCAGTAAAGTATGCAGCACGTACCACTCTCAGGAGTCACACAAATGTCAGTACAGCCAGCCAAGCCCCCTTCTTTCCTCATCAAGACTGAAGCTCACTATTGACAGCATGCCACCTCACACCCCCTCAAAATGCACGAACCCACGAGCACTCACGGATCCCTCAGTATCAGCACAGCATATCCTTCTGTCCATCTAATACCCCTCTGCCTGTGTCCATAGCTCTTGGATGCTATGGAGGAAGAAATGAGGCACAGGTTGCCCAAAGTAGCTGTGGGTGCCCCATCCCTGGGAATGTTTAAGGCCAGGCTGGGTGGGGCCCAAGCCCCTTGTGGGCCTCCCACTTGCTGGCTGGCAGCAAGTCCCTAGCAGGCAGAAGCACACACTCACACTCATGTTACAGGCACCAGCAAGGGCCCTCTACCCACCTGACACCCCTTCCCAGACCACAGAACCATATAAAGACAGAATGGTTGCACGGGGTCTTAAAGATTCTCTAGTTCCTACCCCCACCATGGGCAGGGACATCTGCTAGAACAGCTTGTTCAGGGCCCTACCCCTACACTCCTAGTTTGACTCCTGTTGCTTGCCCCATAATCCCAGTATCTGGCCCAACCTAGTCCTTACAGCACTTGCACACAAGTGACAAAGGGGTGAGATTACACACAGGCAAGGAAAGATAAAAAGATAACAAGACTGTCTCAATCAGTTGCAGTGCTTGGTCAGGTAAATTTACTGACCAGAACTGGCTGAGATTGGCCTCTCAAATTCTCGCTTCCAATTATGCCCCCTAACTGCTGTTTAGTAAGTTTTGAGTAGTTCACAGGTCCTCCCACATCCCCAAAACCTCATGTTCCTACTGTTACCCCTTATCAGTTACAAAGTCAAGGTTAGCCTTCTGCAAAGCAGTATCAGAAGTTTTTAAATGGCCCATTATTAGCAACTGGAGATAATTTGTCTTTGTCACTGTCTCTGTTTATCCCTTGTCCACCAGCTCATCTTTTACTCTGTTTTTCTTCATCCCTTCCCCCTCTCTTTTCTATCCCTTTAGCACTGAGAAGATCCACTTCTGGAGGCCCCTAATGAACACTCTCACTGCCTTCTAAATACTCTCACAGATTGTAGCTGCTTTCTGAAATTATATTAATGCCTGGTGTCATAACCTGTGCCAGCAGGTTTCCAAAACAGATGTTATGTTCCAAGTGAACAAGGAATACAAAAGTTAAGAGGGAACAAGATAGAGATGCTACTGTATGAAGTATACAAACCACAATAATCCCAGATTAGGGAAATACAGACATAGGCCCTCTACCAACCAAGGCACACACTCTTTCCGCTTGAAAATCATCCCTGACAACTGTTTTAAATGACCCCCAAATGTCTAAAAATACCCTAAGCCAAAACCTTAAAAGTAAGGCATTGACATACTGACTGCCTCCTGAGGGATGATACAAAACTGTTGGGATCCACAGACCCTTCTGCCCTGCAGACTGACCATGTTTTCTCTCATGGGAGAGAGACAATTACGAGAGGTAATACACTGCCAGCACTACGTTAGTGCTATAGCTGGCAAATGCTGGCATGCTGATGGATAATGGGCAGTAAGCAACCACAGAAGAGATAATTTTCTTTTACTTACAGACTGCACCCCTATCTCAACTTCTTTTATGAAACTCTTTAGGAGACAGGGACATGAGCAAGGAATGACTCTGCAGGCTGATGTACCCTACACAAAGCATGATGGTGCAGTGCAGCTGTCTGTCCTGGTGCTTCAGCTGAGCCCACAAATGGCCATTGGAATGCCAAGATGACACTGGAAGGAGGTGGCAAATGAGTGGCAGCACTAGGACCAGTGTGGCTCAATTTTTCAACAGTGTGGGGACTGATGCTCCTCATAGCATTCACTGCCCAGGCAGCTGTGCTCCAGTGGGCAGTTGAGAGATGTCAGAACTGACCTGTCAGCCAGCTGGATCCTGTCAGGGCTGCAGGCAGATGACCATGCCTTGGCCTGAGATTAAGCTGAATAAACAGGACGTGAAAAGCTACTGGACATAAGAAAACTGCTGGATGTGATAAATAATGCGAGAAGCTGCAGAGTGGCTGTACAGATCATCAGGGCAGAGTTACACAAAAAACAGACAAGTTCCATGGAAAGGCGGAACACAGGGCAGACTTCAGAGGTGGACATCTTGCAAGGTACCAAGGCAATTACTAGTAATAGCACATGAAGCCAACATTGCATATGAAGTCACACTGAAATGCCAGATTTTGGAAAAAGTAGCTATGGGTGGGCACAGACTGGCCTGGGCTGGGAAAAATGAGCACTGGGGCACAGGGAAGGGGCAGCGGTGGGGCAGGCACTCATCTCTGAACAGAGTACTGAAGGAAGTGAGCTCACCCCCAGTACTTACAGAAACTTGAAACAGCAGCGTTGGGAGATTTTTTTTTTAATAAACCGTGTCTTACACAGAAAGACAAGACTACATAAGTTTCTCATGAAGAGAATTATGTCAAGTGTAACAGCATGTGAAAATAGGATTTCATGCTTATATTGATTGTGGCTACTCAGACGACACTTTATCAAAGTGATACTGGGTAAGATAGAGGTTCAAACCTAAAAGGCATGGAAATGTAATTTATTGAACAGCCTCTGGAAGACAGCAAAGACAAAAAATCTTGCTGTCAAATGAGGCATCAACACATCTCAGAAATGCAAGATTTTTCACACAAAATGTATTCCCAGCTATGCTGTCTCAGGCAGTTTTAAATGACTCAGGAAAAAACCAAAGTCTGCCAGTGGCCTGTGGAAACAATTTAGGAGTCCTCAGACTATTAAAAATGACACAATTTCAATTCTGTTTTGACTAGTAATTTTTGTTTATGTTTATCAAACAATTCATTAATTTTCATTATTTTTTCACATTTTCTTAGCTGTGCAAGTTTTAAGCCTTTCCATATGGCAAAATAATTTTCATCATAAAATGGTGAAACTTCTACAAAAAATAAGTAACAGAATCAGGGTATATAGAAATAGAAACAGAACACCCTTACCAAAAGTCATATTTCTGCTGAAATCTCAGCTATAGTTTGCTACCTATTAACATACTTTCAGCTTTTAAAAGATAACCATAATTTTTACTCTTAAACCTGTGTTTAAGACTACTTTCTCTCGAAGTTTCTTGTATTTTTTTACAGCATCCGGTCTGATCCTTCTACTTTCTGCCATTTTTCTAGGCTGCTTATTGAGGAGAAAGGTATAAGAGAAAAAACTTCCAGAACACTTTTTCAGCTTTTTTTTCCCCAACAATTTAATCCCTGCCTGTCTTCTTGGCATAACCAATTTGCTCCCTTAAGTCTTTAGAAATTCAGTATTTTAGTCGTTCAGAACAAAAGCAGTCTTAGACTTAGGGGTAAGTATTACCATTGTGAAAGTACACAAAAATGGGGTATCTTCAAATCAGCCACGGCTCACCTGAAAGCTTACCCAGCTTCCAAAAAAAACTAAATCCATTATAAGAGCACAAATTCATTTCAGTTAAGAAGGCATGTTTTCAAGAAATGAAGTGCTCTAATTGATTATATCAAACAGATTATGAAGAAAAAGAGTATTTTCTTCCCCTAGCAGTTTATAAAGCCAAGTCCTTTGTCAGTAGCTGAGACCTAAATACACACACAAGGATTTCCAGGGATGTAAGTCACATTAGTGGACCACCATAGCAAGGTAAATGGCACTCTGCCTATATTAAAAAAATAAAATAAATAAATGCCCAAACCTCTGTCTCCCCAAGTCCCCATTTTACTCAATGTGCAACCAAGATGAACAGTATTGCCAGGACAGCAATTTGGATAAAATTAATAAACAGAATAACACAATTTTTGAAGTGGTAAGTAAAATATGACATTGTCTAATTAAGTGTGGCTTAAGCTTATTAGCAAGTTTAATAAACTAATCAGAGTTACACTGACATACCTGCTTTATTATAAAATCCCTATATAATTTTACCACAGACAAAGCACTTTTAAGTAGCTGCCTGCCTTCCTGCCAGTCTCTATGAACTATTAGTAAAACACCTCTCAAGCTGTCTTCTGAGTAATTAGATGTCTTGAACTTCATTTACCACAGAATAAAATTTTAAAAATATTTAAGGTCTCTAAGTATTTTCTGTATCTGTTCTCATTTTTAACTACAGTTTTTAAAATAGGAATAAAATGGGAGGCAGTATCTCTCTCAGTAATGTTGCACAGAAGAAGAGAAGTCTAATTCTAGACAAAGAGTGTGTAGCCTTAGTCCTGGAAATTTCATCTTCCATTTGGTTTTAGTATTTTCCTCAATGGAATCCACGCAATCCAGGTCACTCTCATCTTTATCCATCACCTGTAAATTACATAAAATCCTTCCAGAGAGGCCTACTGATTTGTCCCAAATTTCTCTAACTGTACCCTGATGCTAGGTAAACGCAAAACACTGTACTTGCTACTTGTTTGCAACTGCACCTTCTGCAGTAAAGAACTTCTCACCTGAAGATTCACTGTTTTAATGATTTCCAGCTTTGCTGACTGTGACAAATAATTCCCAGCAACAATTTATCCCCCTTGGCTGAACAACATGAGAATGCCCAAATGATGCAATTGCTCCATTTATTTTGCTTGTTGCTAAGAAACAGATTGGATAATCATTAAGGTGTTGCATTCACTGCATTTCTAGAGCAATTCTAAAAAGACCTGCCATTGCCTCCATTTGCAGCAGTGGAAGTGAAAGCATTACAGACTTACCAAGAGTTTCAAATTTCTGCTGAGAAGGACTGAGGTTTTCAACCCACAGGTGAGAATCCAGTAACAGTCTCAAGAGAGGTAGACTGATCTGACAGGAAGTCAAGGATGGCGCTGTTAGGGCCATCCCTGTCATAGGTCTGAAGCTGACTGATGTCCAGAAAATTATGAAGACTGCCTAGTCATCATAATTGTTAAAAATATTATTACCATTCATGAATCAAGTAAATATCTATGCATCGCTATGCTAAAAACTTTCCTGTTTGTTTGTTTTGGTTTTTTTTAACAGTCAGTGGGAAAAAGCCTGCATTCACCCACTCACCCCTCCTGACAGCATCAGCTCACTTGCTGGCCCATGCAGCTGAAATGGGGATTCATAGAGTTCTGGGGTGAACCACTCTTGGGGCTCAGGACAGAGGATGTGCTGGGAAACTTCAGCACTTGAGCTCCCCTTGGTCATCACAATCCACTCATACTACATAGGGAAGGGCCTTGCTGTGCCTACTAATCCACATGGTGGATTTAAATAAAAGGCCATTAAACCAATTTATTTTTAATACTCAAAAAATTCAGAAACATCTACAAGATCCTTAGGAAAAGAAACAGAAGATGAGGTATGCCTGATCTACTCACACTAAGGTTAAAGATCTCTCTGCCTCACTCAGTTTGACTTGCCATTCTTCCTGGCAAGACAACATTTAGGATTTTCAATGTTAGTGCATATTTATGCCAGAGCTTACACCTTTCAGATAGAAAAAATAAAGGAGTCTATTTTTGGGAGCCATTTTCATGATTTCTTTAGTGACTCACAGGCATAAATTCTTGCTTTTTAAATTACAGATGGACACAAAATCTAAGTGGTAAATCTTTTTAAAAAACATAGGACTCTACTGTGTAGTAGGAGACCATAAAAGATAGTAGCTAACTACAGTAGAGTGAATGTATTTGGGAAGACCTTTTTATCTAATACAATGCAATACAGTGACACAGTAAAGACTGTTGATGCGTATGTGCACTCAAAATTAATATAAACAAGACAAATCAGCATATTACTAATGTACTTTTTATTCTAAGAAATTACACATCACATTGCAATGGGGGTAGGAATGTCTTCACAACTAGCAATGCTCCCCGCATGTTGTGAAAGTTTCTCACTATCAAATAGATATATGTACTAATAGATTTCAAAGAGAAATCTAATAGTGCTTGAATAAATACTATTTCTGAAGTTTGCACATATTCAGAAACAACATCTTCTCTTAACAAATAACTTCAAGAAGTTAAGCCTTTGCTAAGCTTACAGTCAATGCAGTAAGTCTGATAAACATCTGAAATTATATGTATGTAGAGATTTACCTTTCTGTGGAAGTCAAGTTTTACTATACACACCTCTGTCATAAAGGACAGACAACTACAGGAAAGTAAAAGCAAAATAAAATAAAAAAAAATCCATGGATGTTTTTTTGTTTGTTGCACTGGTTTAGCAAACAAAGCTTTTCCCAGCAACCTGACTGAATGACTTGGTTTAGTATCACCATATACTGAAAACAGAGGTTTTATCCAAAAGAATTGAAGACATTTTCTCCCTAATTGAAGGCAAGTGAATTATAATTTAAATACATTCCCCTGTATCACTTGGGCTTAAGATAATTATGATGTTCTACAGTAATTATAGTTTTTTATTTATGAATTCTCTAGGGTCTGTGTTACAAAGTGGAGGAAAAGCATAAAAAGAAATGGTTTTACAGTTTCTAATTTTCCTGAAGTATGCACCAAACACATTCAATGTATTTTTAATGACTTTGCATATTTTATCAATTGCCTTATATTTTCAAAAGTTTTATTGAATTTTATGTTGTTTTAACTGGTCTTTGATTTTAATATAAGAAAGACCTTTCAAAATAAAAAATAATCTTTCTTGAAATCATTGATTTTCAACCTTGTTGAATTAATAATAACTTGGAAAGGAACACTACAAAACAGATTAAGAAAACAATGGTAAAATGTAATTCATATTTTAAAATAACAAAACCAAAGATGTCACTAGAGGAAATTACCAGAATACAACTTCCCAAAAAAATCAGAAGCTTGAGAACCACCTCACTTTGGACAAACATAGGACAATAGATTTTGATGGGAATTAACTATTCCTAACCCGTCAAAA
>VWZQ01008663.1:292223-316840 GCA_013397015.1 Myiagra hebetior | reverse complement strand
TTTTTTTTAATTAAAAAAATAAGAGAGAAAAAGGAGCAAATACAAGACCAAGTTTAAGTCTGATGGCAAATCAGTAAAGCAGAGTGCCTCAGTATTAATGTCATAGCGTTTGGGAAGTGCTGACTATTTTCTCTTCCTTTTTACTGGCTTATGAGGATTCTTACTGGAAGTATTAAGCTAAAAATCCACATGATTCTACCTGATCAATCTGGCACAAGGCACCTAAAATGGTCAATGAAGCCTTTCCTGTTACTAGCTTTTTTTGAAGCCTAAGATAGATCTCTGCAAGGTTGAGAAAAGGAAGACAGAAATGTTAAAAAGAAAGAACCTCCCAGAATAGCGCACAATAGTGAGAGTGATTTAATCACTATGGTTATCAACTACAGTTATCAAGTAAACAATCAAAACAGCCATATTGTGAGAAAACATTTTTCGTGGCCTGTACAAGACTCTTGTGCTCAAGCCTTATGACTGGAATTCATAACTCATTTCAGCACACATAGTTTTATGTAGTATCAACTAATATTGAGAGATAAGCACAAATCATTATAAAGTTATAAAATTTCTTAAGCATTTTCTTAGTGTCACAACATAGAAGATACAAAAACAATCAATTGACAGCAAGGCTGAAAATTAAAAAAGTCTCTTGACTCAAGCATTACCACTCCTTTGCAGCCACAATTTGAAACTAAAAAGAGAACTAAATACAAATGGCATAATGTTTAGAACTTGGAGAACAGACAATAAGGATTCCGTACTGTCAGACACACAAAATGCCTCCCCATACTCCTTAGTGCCACGAGAACTTTAAATTCTGTGCTCTAATGTTAGAGTAAAAACTTCTAACACCACACACTGCTAAGCAAATTCATGTTTAGCCTGGAAAGCTTTAAACTCAAACTATCTAACACCTTGAAAAACGCAAATATTCATCATTTTCTAGTTGTGTTAATATTCAAGCTTACTCTGAAAATACTTACTCTGAAAAAGCTTCAGTAAGGCAGCAGCAGAGAACAGACAAAACTTTTAGTTACTAAAATAATTGCCTCTAATATTGAAATATCTAAACATGGCATTACCTTCATGGCATGGATTTCTTCTATTAATCTCTCAACTCGTTTTTGGTTCTTTAATTTCAAGTCTTCCGAACCCCTGCAAAAGAAGTCTGTATTTATTAAGAAAATCTCAGTTTAGTTACTTTATTTCCTCACTGGCAATATTAAATAGCAAAATTAAAAAATCAGGAGATGGAGCATAAATACAATCCCTTACTGTCACATGAACACTTTAGCAAAGAGCTGAACATAGCCTAATGCTTTTGCTGTTCTGAACAGTGGAAGAAACATTGATGATTTAGCAGAACAATGTGAAAAACAATGTTACTGTATTAGAAAATAGTAAACTACAATTCATATCAACAATAGGTGACACTAGTGTCTCACATATAATTCTATTTAAAGATCTCTAATATTTAATATGGAAGTTCATTGGATTTGCTTCTTATTTTGTACAACTTGCTAAAATTGTGAGAGTATGCTCAATTTACACTATGAACACAGTAACAGATGTATCTCACACTGTCTCAAATAAGACACACGGTAAGTGATTTTGGGCCAACAATCTTTATAATCTACAAAATATTGTTTAAACTGTTTATATAAGAATTCATTAATAGTAATTACTAAAAATTGAGTATATATATGCAAACTGAAAGTGGTTTTTGCTACACAATCGTGAAGACAACTTCAGTGAGAAAACACGGTAAAACTTCAACATCAGAATAACCTAAAAATCAAATCTGACACTTTTTTAAGTGCTGTAGAAGGCTCTGTAGCTGATTCAGATTACCTTCCAATACACTAAATGCCATTAAAAAAAGTCATTCCAATTCTGGTTTATGAAACTCCTTTTAGCTAGTATTTTTAGTCTAAAATGATGTAAAAATATGACAAACAGAACATGTATTTTAGTGCCTTAAGTTTTAAATGTAGTACATTTTTCTCCCACTTTTCTGTTTTTGTGAAAACAATTAAAATACTGCCTCATTTATAAAAACACAAACAGGAACACTATTATTTAAAACTGACTTTTTCAATTTTAATTTCCCGATGTGTCTGGTTAGTCTGCGAATAGTCAGGACTCTGGCCTTCTTCACATCTTTTCTCATCTTCACAACCTGTGAGAAATATGGAAGACATTATAAAGTGTTTTCCTTGATTACGTTCCATATACAATACATTCATTACATTGACTTAAATTTTAGAAATTAGTTCAACAAAGAACTATTTTTGAAAAAAGAGTGCATTTCCCTGCTAACCAAATCCCATTTCAAATTAATTCAGATTTCTGTTAAAATCAAACTGCTTCCATAAACATCACAGGAAGAACAACCAACAGTCTAAAAATGTGTCTGAGGTCTAAACAGAAGACAAGACATTCCTAACTAGCCATACTTAAGTATTATTCTTACAGCTAGACTGAGCTAGAGATTTGAAAAGTCTCACCTTTTGCCTTCACTTGGCTTATTTTTGTCCCAGTGAAACAGCAGCAGTAGATTAAGTCAATTGGTGTATGATACATAAAAGCATTTTCATTATGAAACATTTTGAGGTATTTAAGACTCTCAAAATAAACATTATTTATGATGGAACAGAATTTGAGATATGAAATTCTTTTATATATTTGAATTAATTTTTGTTGAAAATAAAAATCCAAGTGATTTCTAACTTGCTACAGTCTGTCTCAACTTGCCATACTAGCCAGTACTCTAATCCGAAATTTAAAGCAGGCGGTTTTAAAGAAAATTTGACAACGATATTTTGGTCTTACCACTCACTACAGTAACAAAGGAAGAAAATTTTCATTAATATTAGACAGACAGGATGAACAAAGAACTCCTCCCAATCTTTTGCAGTTAAATTCCATAATGGAAAACCTTATGCCTAGGTGCTGTCTTGTCAATGATGAACATTTCAGAGATACAGGGAGCCAGTGGTGAACCTTTTTTTTTTTTTACAACTCAACTTCTCCCTGATTTATTCATACATATCTTACTATGTCTATTAAGATTCTATATTTAATAGTTTAACTTAGTATAAATACTAAATACTAGTATAGAAGTACTAAAACAAAAAAAAAAAAGAAAAATCAGTCTTCCTGACAAAGGCCAAATTTATCATAAATTGATCCAGTGGGATAAATCTCAAAATTAAGTTGGCACCTCTTTCTCAATAAAGTTCTTTACATCAGATTACTATTCTAATTTCTCAGAGATAACATCAAAACGGTAGATTGATGATAACTGCACAGTCTAGTCAGGTCCATCAGGAATATCAGTACAATAAACCTAAATCGAACAAAAAATGGAAAAGAAGAACCTTCAAAGCTCACAGAGCAGTATTTCACACCTGAGATGGGGAGTCTGGCTAGTATATATATACTGTGTGCAGACACCATAAAGATGATACTAAAAGAAAAAAAAAATGTAGAACACATACTTTGCACAAGTGATTATGTTTGTAGCTTAGGTTACCGACTCAATCAAGTTGTTAAAAGAACTGTATTCAGCAGCAGCTTAACTGAAGGCTGAATCTGAGCAAAACAATTTCTAGAGAGGGGCATACGCTGATTGCCAGCCCCACCTCTGCCAGGGAAGCGAAGGAACACGTGGAGCAGTACTCCTGTGAGAAGCAAGGGAGGGGAATTGCACAGGGGGCAGCAGCATTAGCCACTTGCACCATGAGAAATGAAAAGGTAAAGGAGGTTTCTGGGACAAAACAACTGACCTAAAAGTGGTCTCCTGTTCCAAAATTGTTACAGCAAAGGTCAGTACTTACCTTAGTTACCCTAGTAAAAGTAACTACACACAGGTCTACCCACAAAATAATTTCTATTTCAGTTAACAGCAGAAACCACATGCCAAGAAACACTTAAGTGGCTAGTTTCTGCTATACAGCAGCACTTCTCAAGTCTTTACCATGCTAAGGAAGAAATCCATAACATTACCATTTGCCATCAAGGCATGCAGATATTTCTTTTTTATAAGACACTGAAGGAGATTATCATAGGTCCCTACAGTACAGCTTTTTCTAAAAGGAAGAAAAATAATGCAGTTTCTTCGATACTATGTACATTCAGTGAGTTTGGAATGTCAGACGCAAACTGGGTATGCCTTCCTAGAAAGTCTGGGGAGGGGAGGCTGTTTTGAGTTTGGGTTTTTTTATTCTCTATTTTTTTTAATAACCACTAGAAACATCCACAAGCTAGAAACATACCGGAGTTTAAGTAACTCATACTTTACATATTAGTTACTGTGTAGGCAAACATGAAGTATATTTAACTTTCTCTCAAAAATATTTTGTCATGTATTTTTTAATAGAAATATTAATGCACACACAGCATGTTTCCAAGGCCTACAAGAGCCAAACCCCAGCCTCCTCTGCTGCCAGCCAATGAAGGCTGTATAGACATGACAGCAGGAATGAGGGAAGGTATTCGCTCTTTGGCAGACTAGGAATACCAATTTATGTAATCCAGTCACTTCTTTCACACGGGACAGTATGCATCAACTGTGTTCTTGGAAGTACTCATACCGTTCTCAAGAAAGCAGTCAGCTCTTTGGGAAAGAAATCAAAAAAGTTTAGTTTCAGATTTACAGTGTGCCTGAAACAATGGGGCTTAGACCACCAGGGTAGCCCCTGGTCTCTTGAGTTACGAAGTGAGAGAGGCAACCTTCCCATCAGTAAAAAAAACCAACAAAACCAAACAAAACCAAAAACCTGCACCAAGAACAGTAATGAATTTCAAAAAATAGTAACAAATATTTATTCATAATAAGGTAATAAGGTATTTTTTATAAATAGTTCAAGAAAAGACATTAAGAAAAGGAGAATTCTTTGCACTGAAACATAAAAAGGCTGCAGTGTAAGTCAGGATCAGACTTAACTAAGATTTAAGACAAGGCAATAAGGATTTTTAATCTACTCAGCAGTCACAGTACGCACAAAAGAATAATTATAAACAAGCAAAACACAAACCAAACAAATTCTTCTATCAATAGGAACTAGGGTTCCTGGAAATTAAGGAAGTCTGCAATTGTATGTGGAAATAACCACTTCAAGGATTTCTTTGAACAAAGAACAAGAGATGCTTTCCTTTGTTGAAGACACTTCTTTATTTTGTTGGGAAACACTATTTAAAAGACAATTAAGCCATTCCTATTCATTAATGCTACCAAACGTCTGTGTTTGCAAATGATTAATAATGGGTAATACCAAAGTACGAATAGATATAGATTACATATCAATTGTTAAAACTAAAAGAAATCATAAAGAAATAAACTCACTTTTAAAAACAAGCCTAGGTAGTAACACATACTAGCGTGAATGCACATAAGTGTATTTCAAAAGCTATGGTTATAAACAAAAATCATCCATCCGGCACTGTGCCTCTTCACAGAATAATGTATTTATATTACTGCTGATGCTAAACAAAGGTGAAATGCAAAAAAAATTCCATAACTAATGGTATTCCACAGAAGAGAAGCATCCATCAACCCAACAGCTTGCCACCTGCAGTAAGTACTGCCACAAGGAGTGACATGTACCAGCCAGCTCCATGCAAACCATTTTAAGCCATAGGCAGATGGTAGCTGCTGCTGCCCCTTCAAAAATGGGCAAACAAAGAGCACAGCAGGGGATCAGCAGATGACAAGCCAGGCAAGGACTAGAAACTCTCCTGCAATTCACCTTTTCCAAGGAGTGCACACTACTGAGGGAGATCGTAACAGCAACTGCTGGCTTCAGCACAGCCTACGTTAAAATGATATTGGCACAATGCTCCCGATACTCGTCTTGCAATGAAAACAGCTCCGGCTTGAATGGATGGGTAACACTGACACAGTACAAAGACACCAGAGGGCACATATCAAACCAAGAGGCTGGTTTCCAGCAAATAATAAATAACAAGTGTGTGTTTAAAGACATCACAAGAACTGTGTTTAGCCCAGAATCCACAGCTGAGAAAGGGAGAAACTAATAGCTTCACCTACTGTGCCTCCCAGGTTACACCTGGCTCCAAAGAGTTAATAGCCATTCCCAGAGATTTGTCTTTTTGTGTGGTACTCCAGTCAGACCTTCCCAATCCTCAGCATGTCCAAGCCCTTCTTGTGCCCAGATTACTTAACTGAACCTTTGATCTCAAAGTCTTCTCTAGGTTTCTTTGGGTTTTTTTTTCTTGAAATAGTTCTGCTTGGCCACTAGTATTTCACTCATAGTTACAAATTAATTTCAACTAACAAAAGTCTTGGAAGGGCTGAATCAGTTCCTAAATCAGTGTTAGACTGTCTAGAAAGGGCTTCTGATCACAGACATTATTCCTTTTAAATTAATGGGACATGGTTATTGTACATAATACAAGACAAAACACATGTGCAATAGAATACAAAGTTATTTTAAGAGCCTCCCATATAATTAAGCCTCCCACATAACTACGTTCCAAAAAAACTTGTTTGAAAATTTTCAAGTTCCCTTAAGAGAAATGTAAAGCATTTTTAGATAAAAAAACATCAAAAAAGTCTGGTTTAGGTTCTGAAAGCCTGTATCACTAAGAAATAGTCCTCATATTAGGGACGGCAAGAAAAACACACCAAGGAATGTGGATAAAATGACAGTGTACGTACAATTATACATTCAAATTCTCATGCCTAGTCAAAGATATTTGCCTTCACATTTTTAAGACAACAGCAGCAAAGTTCTCAAACGAACATTGCATTAGAATAAAATGTTATACTTGGCCACTTCTGAAACTTGTTTTGAGGTCTGTACAAGCAACATGACTCCAAACTAAGCTAATGTTCAGCCAATTAGAAAAAAATAAAGGAAAGTGTGACTAAAGATTTGTAGATGTATCAAGAAAGGTACGTGTCTACTCTGAACTATAGTATCAACTGTACTTGACAAAAAACCCCAAAAAACGAAACCAAACTATTCTTCAAAAAAACCCCAATGGATTAAGAAAAGCACTAATATATTTCTGCCTATGACTTGCTTGAACATATTTTATTCAAAAAACACTGAAATACTAGAACAACTGTGAAGGAAAAGTGTTTTTTCACATTACCATGTACAAAAGCTAGTACTGTATATGAAAATACCTGAAGGACTCAGAATGTCTAAAAATCTTCTTAACCCAAAGTTAACAGAAATTAACTTACTCAGTGAGCCCCAGCTATTCAAAATGCATGAAAGCCAATAAACTGATGGACATGGCCTTTTCCTCAGAGCAGTCTGAAGCACATACAACTGTTCTTCCTGGGCTTCAGCCCATGAGGTACTGAATACTTTGGTCCTGACCCAATAATGCACTTAAATTATTAAATCCTTAAACAACTAGCACTAGACAGACCAGAATTTCTTCATCCACTTCTGCTTTATGCCAGCACACAGTCTAGTCCTAGTTCTGGTACAAGCAAGCAGAAAAGACAAATCATTCTGTTCTCTTCAAGGAAGGACACTGCATCTAACCTCATCCAGTGAAAAAAACCCTAACTGTAAGAGTTTATAACATTGTGAAATATCCATAATGTTGAACAAACACACACCCGTTAAACAGAGGCCTCCTGCCTCTCCCTCAACATGGTTAAGTCTATCCTATATGAAAACTGTCTTCAACAAGACAAATTTGCAGACACAAGTGCAAAAATATTTCTTTTACAATTTGAAGATGATGCTCCTAAAGCAATGTTCTGTAATTCTCCCTAGACACATCCAAATTCACTGTGCAATATAAGGTCTCTTATGTCTTTTCTATCACTTGAGGCCTGGAAAAAAAAGAGAGGGTACTTCCGAGCTGGCTTTTGCATTTCAGTTTCTTCCTGTACTCTCCAGGCTGACAGGATTTATCTGACATGGTCACACATGAGAGTGGGATAATGACGAGAAAACATCAAGAACCAAGGCTGTTAATTCTGTCCCAGGAGGAATTTATTTTAAATATAGCCAATCATATTGCTATTGACAACTTACTATATACCAAGGTCTAGTGAATGAATGACAGGAAAAAAATTAAATTGCAGGTACAGGATATACTTCAGTCCTCATAGATTCCCCTCATGCCATGAAAACTCTAGGAGGTTGAAATGAGAGCCTGATCTATTTGGATCAAAATGGCTCAAAGCAAAAGGAAAAATAATTTTTACATGCCCATAGGTATACAATAGCTTTTAGATTTTACTGCAGTAAAAGATTTACTGTTGAACTCTCTCAAGTTCTGTTAAAGTAGAAAGGGAGGAAGTCCTTAAAAACACACCAAAATGACTTGTGTTTTCTACAGTGCCCCTTTTTACCATTTTTTACAAATTGCTTAAATTACACAACAAGTGTCAAAGCAAGAAATCCAGCTTAAAAAAACCCAAACCAAAAAATATAAAGAAAGTGAAATGTGTTTAAGTTGAATATTCAAGGTCTCTCCAATACCTACCAGAAAGACATGGAACTAAGTAATGTTTCAGTTCACACTGATCTTCTTTCTTTTCCTCGTTTTAGGGCACATCAAAAGCACTGGTTTCACTTTATAGTCACTTGGCAGTCTTCTAACCAAGAAATTACCATAGCAACAGAGTATTCTCAACGTTAATTTTTGGTGTTATTTGGCAACACAGAGTTTTAAAATTTGAAACACCTGCAGTTGGATCACGTATTAGCCAGAACTAACAATAGTACATAATCTATTGAGGGAATAATCTAAGTGAAAAAATGTTTCTGGAACTTCATTACAAATATTTCTCTCTATTATCTGGAATGTCAGCTTGAAAGATCTAATGATTTTTAGATCCTTAGGAAAAGTTAACAATTGCCAAGTTTCCTTTCTTCCTTTTTTTGCAAAAAGAATCCCTATATTACAGTATATTTTTAATACATGTCAATATGTGGAAATAGGCAGTCAGACTTAATACAGCTTCACTTATTTGCGCTATAAAAGCATACATAACTAGGGTGGCAAAGGCAGAAACAGAATAAACACACCTGTGTGGAGTATCAGTGTTCAGTTCTGTAACAGTTTTATACAAATATATAGTGCAAAAAAGAATATATAAAAAGCCCAAAACAAAATGAATTTTCAGCCAGATCAGTTTTCTGAACTGTTTTCCCTTATGGTCACATGAATATCAGCTAGTTCCAGCACAAAAGAGCAAAGGAAAAACGTACAGAGGACAGACAGATGGATGGACCACAGCAAATCAGACTTCAATAAGTGAGCTATCTCTTTATTTAATATAAAGATCAAATCGCAGCATAGCAAGTGCTGCAACACAGTTTTTCAGTTACTGTTTGTGCCACACCAATGTGGTGTTAATCTTGCCTCTGACATCTTCAGCTACCTGCAAACAGGTCTGAATCACGTGGACTCAATCCTATCCCAATACAACGAACAGAATGTATAAAAATTCTTGAAACTCAAGGAAAATTCTTCTGGATTAAACTATCAGACCTTGCTGCCCAAAGCAGGCAGAAATGCCACCACTAGCTGGAGCATCCAGAAAGCAAAACACCTGCAGCTTCTCAGACCTCTGGGTATTGCCCCTGTCAGGTTTCCCAAGGGGTTTGCTAAAGATGAATAAAAAAAAGCACACCGCCCACTTGGGCGAACTTCCACCTTCCTTACAGGAAAAGTAATGCACACACCCCTTGTGAGTTACTGTCAAATGCTTCCTCCACAGCCTGCCCATGCTGCTTTCTTTGTACTTTCTCAACTGAAGCACTGAAATATGGGTTTCTTTATTCAATATAGCGCTGTATTTCCTCTTGCAAGGAGAACAGTTGTCATTTCTAGCATAATTTTTCCAAGTGGAAACCACAATGAGTATTCAGAACTGCTAGGAAAGATCATTTTCATCTAAAGGTTTTGAAAAGCAATTCCAAATATCTAAGATAGTTGGGAGAGAGTAAGGCTAGCCTAGAATTACTTGTTCATTGCCAAAGACCAAAATTTAATGGATTTACTGCTTCAAAGTCAGCGTCTCACTGGATGGAGTTAGATTCTATGTAGTACTTCAGAAAGTATTCAAGTCCAAACCAGGATCATGAGATGGCTAGACAGATTTCTAAACCCTAAATATACACCAGTAGCTGTAAATGTCCAGATAAGAAATAACTGTTCTAAACTGCATATGTAACCACATGGAAATAAAAACTATACATGTCTTCCAAAACAGAGGACTTCCTGAAGGTAATTTCTAGCTCTACTTAACTGATCAAATGAATGCAAGTTTGATAACCCTCAGCTACCACTCTGCTAAAAATATTTCCATGGAAGGTTGAAGGGGAATGTGATCAAGGCATCCAATAGAGCCAAGCTCAAATCAACAGATTTCTATGTCTAGGACTTCTTAATTAGACCAGAGCTCTAGTTAAAAGTCACATGTGAATTTCATGCCTGCTTAGGCTTTGACTTTCAAGAAAGACAGTAATGGCAGAAGCTACAGCAGTGATAAAAGAATTACGAGGGCGAACACACATGTACAGGTCATAAGAGTGCTGAGGGCTTTTTCCACTCTTCATATGGTGAACCTTTAAAAAGCAGATGGAAAAAAGCACTGCTCACAAAGCAACATTATGAATCTCTACATTACCTGCATAATCTGAAGCACGACACCACAGCTCGACGATACTGACTCAGAAATAATCTGTGTAATTTTTACAATAATTATATAGGTCACAAACATGATCCAAACATGTAGAGTTGAACTGCCATCACAAAAAGAAAATAGTGTCAAAGAACCTCTCACCGTAACAAATACAGAAATTCAACCACAGTGATTCCAGTATTACTTTTGGAGGTGTGTTCGGGTGGTGTGATTGCTTTGGCTCAGAATTAAGACATGCTAGTATAAATGGTAGTACTGGCTTCCTAAGTCACCACAAAAAACCTTCAAGTCTTGAGTGCTAATATGTTACAACTTTTCTCAGCTATTTTGAAAGAGTGCAGCATCGAAACTGTGTATTCCGAAATTGTATTTGTTAGCCTGGTTTCTGAGAAAATTAGGTTTGTAAGTACATTGTTTGTCTGCCAGTATCCCTCTCTAGTAACTTTTGGGCTTATTAAACCAAAGTCAAGGTTGACCAACCATCACAGGCCTGAGCTCCATGTGTTTTGTGAAAACTGGTAGCCAAGTAGGAGTTATGAACTAACATCTACATAGCTAGGCATGGAAGAAATACACAAGCAGAATTCAAGTCTTTTCCATTTTGGCTGAGAACAGTGCATGCATACTCATTCACTAGCATGTCTGGCTCTGAACCAGACACAGAACACCATCCCCTGATTGTCCAAATGGGCAGGAAACAGAGGCCATAACTACAGTTACTGAGAACACTCAACCAGAGTAACCCTAAGGATAACACACTAAAAAACTAAAGAGACAGACGAATAACTGAGAATATCCATATGAAGCTTTATGAAATACTGTACTGAAAGCTGTAACATGCCAGGCATCACTGGTTCTCAACTTACACATACAATACATTTTATTTTTACCACATTCTTTGTACTGATGATTTAATTGGTGATTAAAACGACAGGGGAAATTAGAACACCGACAACTTGCTGAATGGGATAGAAGAAGGAGAGCTGCTTCTGTGCATGACATTTGATGCAAAAAAGATACTTTTTAGTTACTTCAATTGCCCTCAGGTTATACTACTCTCACACACCAAGTGGCCAGGGGAAGAATGGGAAGCCTGTGCAATGTCACAGCACCCCAATATTTGACAAATATTTCTATCTTAATATTACCAGGAATTTTTTATTACTATTATTATGTCAATCAACATAAACACTCATTTTGTAGTAAGACTCACCCATTTCAAAACTTGTATTTCAATGTCACTATATACTGTTATGCAAACATAATTATAATATATAATATGTAAATATAAAAATTATTATTATTATAATTATTATTATGCAAGCATAAAAGAATCATTACAGAAAAATGGTTTCAAGTTCATATGAAACAAAACAGCATCAGCAGAGGAGTGATGAAGCTGGAGAAATACCTACTAAATCATTTTCCATTCCTCCATAAATCTGAAAGACAAGAAAAGTAGCTAAATACCACAATTTTTAGATTGACCATAAATATACAGAATGCCTGCATTATGAAAGTAACCGATATTAGTATGATAAGAAAAATAAACTTTTTGCTTTAAACTGTTTTTTTCAAACTCATCCTCTGTAAAGTTTGTCAACACAAGTAAGGAGAGGCCTAAGTAGTGGAGAAAGGCTGGAAGGCTCCTGAGGTATGTGAAAACTCCCACAAAAAAGGAGAATGTTCAACTTTCAACAAAAGAACAGCTATCAACTTCTGCCGCTAAAGCAGAAGACAGTGTTCTGGATAGAAGCAAACCACACACCAAGCTGCATCTTGCAACAGTTACAGCTAAGTTTCATGATATGAGTAAGTGTGTATCACCAGTATTGATACATTTCAGAAGGATAAGCAGCTCTCTCTATTACATTTCCTTCATAACCTCTAGAAATTTCTGTTGAGCAAGTATATTTTAAAATAACAGTAAAAGTTTCTCCTCTCTAATCTGTAATTTCCAAGAGTGTGTTTTCTTATGTTCTGATACGTTGTGTATAAAGTTTAGAAAGACAAAGAAATCATCTATATAAGTAGCATCACAAGATCGTAACAAAAAACACCACACAGCAAGTAAGTAGAGTGGTACGTCATGGAATAACACAGCATAATAAGAAAAGCATGTTATGAAATGATCTTAAGTCCAAAACACTGATTAAATAAAAATCAGTGAGTGGATTTTCAGGAGGAAAAAAAAATCAAAAATCAAAAAAATCATAAGCACTATTTTCTCATGCCTGGAAAAAAAGCTGTTGAGAAACAAGTAAGAAATATTTAGTATCCACATTTTTAAAGGGAAAAAAAAAAAAAAAAAGTCCTTTGTTAAAAAAAAAGAAAAGAGAACAAGAAAATAGGGAAAGAACAAAAAAGCTGTTTGTGGTTTATGACTTTCAAAGTATTTGGTACTATTGCCTTTCTTCTTAAAAAAACAGATTTGTCTTCTTATTCAAAAAATGCTACCAGATCCAAATTTCTTTGAAGAAGCATGAGACTTCTTTTACTAACAGACTATCAAGTCTAACTTTTCATGTGTCTTATGGTGGCTCTAGCACAGACACCTGACACACATATAAAAGTAAGTATCAAAACACCTCCAGTGAATACAAATGAACACAACCCCTGCTCAGACCCAGGGCACGCCAGTGACCAGCAAAAGCCATGGCCTCAGGAAACACAGCCTGATAAAAACCTCATATAAGGGAAATCCAAATTTGCATCACAGATCTTTCTGTCTTACGCTTCCAAACAGGACGAATATTCAGCCAAAGACTAGGAACATCACCAGAAGGGGAGGTGAATGTCCACTGGCTTCAAACACGCTGCAATATTATTGGCCTGACAAACTCTGAAATACTCTACTACTTCCAACAGGAAAACTGCTTATCCATTGAGGTGTTTTCTGCTATTATGCCTCTGTGACTCGTATTTTTTTTGTGGGAACTTTATCTCGGTCAGTAGTTAAAAATTTATTAAAAAAAAAAAAAAAAATAAAGTGGCCCTACTATATAAGCCACTTTTCAGTCTTTTTGGAAGGATGGGAAGAATTCTTTCCAATGAGAACGGAGAGTTACCTTGCTATGCCAATTAGTGTTCTTTATTCCCTCAGATCTGTTTAAAAAAAAACCTATTTCATTATGAGAATTTTTCATAAACACAAACACATGGGGAAGTCAGTGTTTAAAATTACCCCCAAAATATAATAATCTGCATTCTTACTAGAAGTTTCTTCACGACATCAATAGACTCTGGGGAAAGGGAAAAGTATGAAAAGTAGCAGGAATAAAGAGCTTAAAATACCCCTGCCAGATGTCTGACATCCATTAATTCACATTTAAATATCTTTACAAGAGCTGTTCTCTATCTGTTGCCAAGATGCCAAATCTACAAGAGATTTGTACACAGCTATCCCAGTATTACTTATTAACAACCTGGAGCAATGCTTGAAGGCTCCTGCAAAATCTTCTTTGTTGTGACAGAACAAGTGCTCACACACTTATCTGTCTGCCCAGTGGTACGTTCATTAACCAGCCATTGAAAACTTCTCCTCCACACCAAGTGCTGGTTCTGTTGGAAGATTTCCTTCTTCTGAAGCTTCCTACCTTCTTCTTCAATCTCTAGGTTTTTCTCACCAAACTCATTTCCCCTTTCCCATCCTTATGAGCTCTCCTCATTGCTCATCCTATTTCATCTTGTTCAACACAACTCATCACCCACCCATCATTTTTGTCTGTTCTAACATTTAAAGACTTATGAGCTCTCTCTTTCCTTCCTGCCTTCCTTCCCCTCCATGAACAAGCAATCACCTTAACTGCCTTTTTGTTCTGTATGGTCTGGAATTCATATCCTACACGGTAGGTACACTCTTCTGCTCTATTCATAATCTTCCCAACATTTCCTCAGTGATATTTGCCTCTGGATGAAATTCCCCATTCATTCCTTTGAACCAGTTGCTATTCAGAACAGTTCTTACCAGCCTCTCATGCAAACAGCTTCTATCCACTCATCTCCTCCTACAATGTAAATGCACAAGACCTAGTGTTTTTTTATATGTGTCCTCATAAAACAGCAAAGAGGACTCACAGAATCATTTACATTGAAAAACACCTTTAAGATCATAACGCCTTTTATGGTTGTAAATCGAACACTACCAAGCCAACCACTAAACCATGTCCCGAAGTGCCACATCTACACATCTTTAAATACTTCCAGGAATGGTGATTGAGCCAGTCTACCCTGAGCATCCTGTTGCAGTGCTTGACAACCCTGACTGAGCCAGTCTACCCCGAGGATCCTGTTGCAGGGCTTGACAACCCTTTAGGTGAAGAAATCTTCCCTAACAGCCAATCTGGCACAACTTGATGCCATTTCCTCTTGTCCTGTTACTTGGGAAAAGAGACCAATCCACACCTCACTCCAACCTCCTTTCAGGTGGCTGTAGAGAGCAATCTGCCTCATCTTCTTTTTAAATACACAATTTCATTTGGTATTAAATGCCGTACGAATAAACAGCTATCATTGTGACCTTTCTTTGCAAAGGCAACAACACAATGGTAACTTTTTCATATAAAATCTGTACAAGAATATAAAATCCCTTTCCTTTAAATGAAGGACAATGAAAAGAGTCACTGAATTTAGCAGTTGGCCACTTGACTTTTCCCTTTATTGCTCTTCACTACTGACCTCTACAGCTTAAGACAAACTGAAAACAATTTTATCATTGCACACTAATAAGCAATTTGCAATGAATTCACAATTGACTACTACTCTCCTTCTAGGAACATCCCTTCCCCCAAGCCCCGAAATTCTATTATGAACAAGTCTAACGCCACCCCCTTCCCTTCTACACCTATTTCAGCCTCTCCCTTTTTCGTTTGGCATCAAGTTCCACACCCAGCAATATAAATGCTGCTGAAACACCTCTGAAAGGACAGCAGTAAGCAATTATGTACATTTACTGTAACAGAGCCATTTTAAAATTGTGTTTTAATCAGACATATATAGCTATAAATTACACTTGATAAAAAAAACTACACTGTGTATTGCAAGTACCTCACAGTTCCTTTAAAATAAAAGTTACAAAGTTTCCCATGACTATTTGCATGTTTTTTTCATTATTGTACACTACCACACCAAGGAACCACAGATGTTTTTGTTTTATGAGAGCATCTTACTAGCCTACGTGGCCTACCACACACACTTTATATAAACCACTTGAGCTAAGAAAAAGTTTTCATTACTGTCCTCAAGTATAGCAGTCCCATAATGGCTGTATACAATACTGCCAGAAGTAAAAAACTGCCTTGTTAGCCATGCTTAATTGCTTCAGTAATCTGCTGAAACAAAAATCTGTGTGAAGAGCATGCAGATCAGAATTTGCTGCTAATATTAGTAAAACTGATGATGTGGCAACTCTAGAAACTTTAGAAACAGCTGCTGGAATAGTTCCTAGGGAAAAAAAAAAAGCCACAATTCCTCATAATTCTATCTCGCAGAGTATAAGTTTGGAAATTTCATAAGCTTTCAAAAGACCTTTTCCTTAGGACATTTGCATGGTCTGTAAAAGAATGTCAGCAATTTAACACTTGAACTGTTTTAAGCAGAAATCAAGCCCTGTGTAACACAACTTTCCTCTTCTTCAAGAAACTGTTGTGCCTAGTATTATTTATTAGTAACACAACTAATGCAAGAATTTTTACATGCATTTCCACAGAGCTAAAATGACTGCTGCCAAGTATTCCACAGTATAAAAAGAAAGCCGTGTTTGCTTTCCAATTTTGCATAGACTTGTAATATACAGAAAAAACGTAGTGATTTGCCAGTATACTAAGAAATGAACTGATGGAAAAGATTAGCTATTTAGTTCTGAATTGTGTAGAAATTTATCTTTTCTCAGTTCTCATAACTTGTTTATATGCCTTTCCAAGACTTTAGACTGACTTTAGTGACATTTAAGAGACTGCAAAACCAGCTTCAAGGAAGTATTTAAGACCATGTGCAAGCCAGGGATACACCGATCTTGGCAGTGCCAACAGTCATTCACAGCTTCAATTTGACCACACAGCATCCTAACACTTCTTCATAAGTATCCAAGTGCTAGCCACTTTACCTTAAGAATAATTTTGAAGTGGTCACAGATGAACCTTAAGCTGGCTTAAGTTGACCAAGAGACAGAGACTCTCTGATACAGCTGAACCATACTGGCAGATAGCTCAGAAGAGTACAAGAACTGGAGTCCACCATCTGAAGAACAGCCTAGATGCTGGGACACTTAACAGAACTGAAAAATCTAGTATAGGAGTCTAGAGTAAACACTTCCACTTCAAGAAAATGGCTTGGTCAGCATACTGTATAGGTGCTGGATGACATAAGGCTCATAAACCAGAGAGAAAATAGCAAAAGAGAACTCATCTATAGACCCGCAAGAAGAATTTTCTCAGGAGAAAAGAGCTCTGAATTCCCGTTTTTCCTTTCAGGGAGCTCATGTACTTTATGCTAATTGTTGGATAAGCAACCCTTGGAGCACTGCCAAGGACTTTTCCTACGGAAATGCTCCCACTGGTAAAACACATGACGAGGCTCCCCTCACTCCATAAAATCGCCCTTCTTTGCCAGACGGTAGCCCAGCAACAGTATTTTTTAGTATTTGTGATTAGTGCACTCTGCTGGTCATCAAGATTCACAGGATTCAGCTCATCTCAGACTGAGGGAATCTATACATCAGCTTTCTCAATTACTGCAAAGTTTTATAACAACTAAGCCATTAAACTAAATATTTTCCCCCATTAGACAGCGTCATGCCTTAACGGACAAGACTGTATTTTGGATTATGAGCATTAAGATATCTCACAGCTCAGTCCAACACCAGGTAACTGGTCAGATGCCTCACCTCAGGTCTCACCTCCCCTTTATATAAAGGCAGCAGACACAAATATTAAATTGCCCTAAGGGACTCCTTAATTACCACATAGCCCAGGTGACAGCACACAAATAGATCTCTGAGGGTAGCTACTTTATTTCAGTGAGACGCTGGATCACTACGCTGGACTGGCTGCCCAGTATTTCAAACTGTTTTACACACCGTCACGTCTACAGCACTTTGTCAGTGCTATTTTGAAACTTTCCATCTAGGATTCCTTTTCATCAGTGTAAGGAAGGCTTAGGAACATACTTTAAAATATCACGACATACCTTAGGTAATAGAAGCCATTTGGATCTTTGGATATAATACACTAAAAACCTGAGTGCTCACATCAACTTGTCCATGGTAGTGAAAAGCATTTTCAAAGAAAGCCCAAGAAGGCCCAAGTGTTAATTCCTTCATTACTGCTGGAAACACAATTCAAATATTACATTTTCCTCTACTTATTACTGCACTGCAACTTGCTCTTTTGCAACAAGCAAGAGACCATTTTTCCCCCCCTTTGTTATACCCCTAGTCAAAAATAAATATAAACTTAGTGACATATAAGAGACTGTATGACCAGCTTCAAGGAAGTATTTAAGATCATGAGTTAGTCAGGGATAAACAGACCTTGGCAGGGCCAGTATCCAGCCACAGCTTCAGTTTTGGCCACAAAGCATCTCAGGCACCTATATACCTAGACATCACTGAAATTTTAACATTATTCTTTCGTGCTGTTTTGTTACTAGTCTCCTATGAACTTAGTATGTAAAGCTATCAAGATTAGACAAATATAAGGGCTCCCTTGGCTTCCCCTTTGAACTAATTCTCCTGCCTTTACAGTCTTGACCACTAATTAACTTCTGTACCAAACACCAGCCAGACAACACAACTACACAGTATATATCACCCTATTTTAGGTTTTGCTAGTTCAACACCCTCCTCAAATCTTCTGTTTATTTCACAGAAGGCCACTACTTAAAGAGAAATACTTAAGTGAGATAAAAAACAGCACAGGTCTATCAGCCAACCCAAACAGCTCACTCATGGTGGTGGCATCGTCCATGTCTCCCCGTCTCCCCTGGTCCCATTCCATTCACTGCTGCTCCCCCTCACTTGTAAGACCCTGCTACCTTCAATCTGTAGCTACCCTAGCAACAAACTGCTTATGATCACAGAAGAGGGAGGCAAGACCACGTGGCTGGAATGGGTGAAGAGCAAGGAGAGTGAGAAGTCCCAGACTCAGAAGCAGCAAGTGGAGATGCCTGAGAAACCATAGTTGGAGAATCACAGTCCTTCAGGGGCATGTCACATCTGTCTGAGCTGCAAAGCAATTCTCCACAAAAAGCCTCATATGAAAGGCGCTTCAATGTTAAAAACTGTCTCAGTTTCTGTAGAATAAAACATGGGGAAAAAAACCAGACCATTAATATACAAAATGTTGTATTTTATGTCCAATTTATCATCCTAAGTCAACAAAAACACAGAGAGGTATATCACATCTGAGTGATAAGTCAGTCATACATAATGCTGAAAAAGGCTGAAAATAAGGAAGATCTTAAGTGACAGCAAATAAATACCATGGTGAAGTCTTAAACTCACTTTGTACAGAATGCTTCCTGCAAAAATGGTGACCATTCAAAGACTAAAAACTTTAAGTTAATTTTATTTTGTATCAATTCAAAAATATTTATACAAGCATGCTGGACCTACTGTATAAAATCCAGAAATATATAATACAGTAACGACTAGCACGGGTAAGTACTCAGATCTTTCACATTTAGTGCACCTTACAAAAATCATGAGGCAGTTCTTAGTTACAGAAGTCAGTTCAGCTTCAGGAAGAATGAATGACCCACTTAAATTTCCCCCCCTTCCTGATCTTTCCTGATACTCCATTCAGACCACGTTCTCTTTACTGCTATACAGAAACTTTGGTCACCAAAAATTTATTTACTTATAGAAGGATGTACTTGAACTTTCTGCAATTTGTGAAAGAAGGCATGTATAAATACAATTTCAGTACCTTAGCTGTGTGAAGGACAAACACAACACCTACCCATGCTACACCAAGACAACTCAGTCTTTATATAAGCATCTCCAAATATATATTTACTTCTGTTTGCACCATGATAAAAGAAACAGGATTACAGTTATAGTTCTGTAATTCAGTAATTAATTCAGCTACAACTCGAAACTCCAGTTTCAGACTTCCAGCGACAACTGTATGTCAGTCTTTCTCCATAAGTTAAGGTTACTCCCCATGGTTTTTTCTCTGATTTTTTTCATTATCACCCATGCTACTCATACTCAACTTTGCCATACACCAATCTAAATTCTTAATTGAAATGTCTAGACTGCTTTCTCAATGTGCTGTTCACCTAAACTGCTGCCCAGCTAAATCAGAGGTCAAGATGTCAGCCCTGAATCTAAAAAGAGCTGAGCATTGCCATGTAGAGTATCACAACACAAAGCGTTGCACCAAAGCACTACGAATGGAATTAAACACCTTCAGCTTCATTACTAAGCTCCCTACATAACAATTTTAATTCTGGACTGTGCTTGGCAGACTGAAAAATATGTGTGCACACACATCATTCTCAAGATACAGTTTTATCTTGACTCTACCTTTTAGGAAAGAAAAAAGAACAATTCTATCTTGGATGACAAGCATTATGCAGACATCAGCTTTTATTATCTAAAACACATAGCTTTGTAAATACAGAAAAGAAATTATTTTGTCTGCATGAAATTAATTGCTACAAATTTAAGAGAAAAATTCACCTGATACCAAAGTTTCTATATCCAATCAAGTTTGGAAAATTTGATTCATATGTCCCACAGACAGAAACAACTCTCAACTCTATGAATTTGCTTTACATAATATGATGCCTTACTAATATTCAACTTCGGCCATTACAGCATTCATGTAGGTATACATGAGAACACTTATTTTTAAAACAATTTATACAGACTTCATTTGCATTAGCTTCATGAGCTTTCTGCAGTGTAGCTCCTTGAGGTACCTGCAGAGTATCCTTCAAACAAAAAAAAATAAAAAGAAGGACAGGAAGATAAATGTATTTGTTGCAATAATACAATATAGATGGCAGATTATGACTGTAAAAACAGAACAACATAATTGAAGAAACAGAGGTTCTGAAAAAATACCCTAGATATCTGCTGGGTTCCCATTCAACAACTTCTGTTTCATCCTACTGTATACTGCTGATCAACAAGGACAATTTTTCATATTAAACATGAGCTATCTCCCTTTAAACCTGCCCTTCTCCACGGCAGTTGATGATTATGTGCTGCCACCTAGCAAATGTTTCCAGAAAAGTTTAACTTTGGAATCTATTCTGTGGCAAGACACCTGAAATTTCTTAGAAAGCTTTTTAAAATAGGAAACATATTTGAGACACCAAGTTTTTAAAACGATTCCTTCAGCCTGTATGCTTGTAAGAGTAAGCACAAGAGGAGAATACAACTAGGCTTAATACAGACAACTCCTTCAGAAGTAAGATCATATGAAGTGATATAGAATTGCAAAACTGAAATTTCCATTCTAAGATTTACGCTCTCCTTTGCACCAAAGAACGCAGCGAGTAGAAAATGATAAGAAACACTGCATTCTCTTCTTTCCCAAAAACTCTAGTCTTCACCATTTCACTTTGTTCCAACTTTTTATGGTTTTTTACTTCCTCTGCACCCACTCAATTCTGCCTTGGGCAGTAATAAAAATGCAGCAATCCCATACAGTAATAAGATGCCTGAATTACAAGAAAAGTGTAATTTCTTAACCCTTTTCAGTCTCAAATTTTCAAGTCTTGCAGTCACACTGAAACTGTACCACGCTATTTACCAGCAGGAAGATGGCTTCCTAAAATTATTGGACCTTGCTGACTGTGGGCTCTGCCAAGACCTTGCTTTTTTTCTGTTATTATCTAGGTATACATTCAGTTAGAGAAAGAGGAAGAAAACTTTTAAATGCTTTTGGCACAAGTCCTACTTGTTAACATGGAAATAATGTGACACTTTGAAGAATTTACATTGCTATAAACAACTTTCCATGAGAAGAAAGATTAATGAAAAGTCTAAACTAATTATTTGTGAATAAATTATTATGACTGGTCTCTTATTATTTTCTGTCTTATTTCAGCTCACCACAACAGTTGCAATTTCCTCTTTTCACGCTGGATCCTTAACACTGTACACTTACATCACGTGTCTCATTCATACAGTCACCTCAACAGTACAATATTTTCATTCTTTGTTCCTTATTAGATCAGAAGAATTGGGACAATATTGCTCCGTGGAGGTACTATTCTTTAGCCAAATTGTAATTTAAAAATAAACAAAGCCCAACAACTTTTGAGGACTCTAGTCCTTTCCAATTTCTCTGAAATTATCCAGTGAGTTCAAAAGCTCTCAAAAAGTTGACAGACATCACAGTCCACTGTTTGTTTCTTTTCCCTGGAGAATTTTCTTAATAATAGTCATCATCATCATCATCATCATCATCATCATCATCATCATCATTATCACTCAATCACCATGCAATTAAATGTTGTCTAGTTTCAAAGCACATATACACTTCATGTAGTAGATACTGCAGTACAGTAAGTTTTTTTGACACTTGTAAGTATTTGTTTTGTTAGCTACTAATATTGAACATAAAGCAGTAAGTAATTAAAACAAAGGTCAATTAAAATTAAGAAAAGTGCCAGTTGATATCACTGAGAAATGCTGGTCTTAAGACTATTTGCTCTTCCTGTAAACAAAATACTAATTGGTGAAAAAACTTTTGAAATCTACCATCCTGGATTTCACCATTTAGCAGGACATAGTATTTTATGTTCATTAATAGCAGAAGTTTTTCTTTGCTAGAATTAAAACTTGAAATACCTAAGCATAATACAGCAGAATTTCATAGAATGATTTGGGTTGAAAGGGGCCTTAAAGATCACCTGGCTCCAACCCTGCTGCAATGGGCAGGGACACCTCATACTGGACCAAGTTCCTCAGGATGCATCCAACCTGGCCCTCAAACACCTCTAGAGACAGGGCATCCACATATTCACAGGCCAACACACACTAGTGCCTCACCACCCTCACAGCATAGAATTTCTCCCTAATATCTAACCTAAACCTACTCTATTTCAATTTAAAGCCATTCCCTCTTGAACTATCTCTACATGCCTTTGAAAAAAGTCTCTCTCCAGCCTTCTTGTAGACCTCCTTCAGATACTGGACTCCTGTAAATCCAGCAAAGATAAACAAGTTTATCAGCTATATAAGGGTCACAGCATTGTCTCTACAACAAATACCACCATGCCTACTGCATAAAGCCTAATGGGGAAAAAATCTGTATGATCCCTAGTACTGTCTGATTGCAAAAAGCTAGAGGTGCACAGTATAGAGCTGCTCTGTAATTTGCTTTCCCTTTGCACATTGGGACAATACACAAGGAAAATTTATTTAACAGATTGTATTTTCAAAAATTATTCCTTTGAACATGGTCCTAAATAAAATCCCTCCATCTCATCTCTATTAGAGGAAGATATGATTTTTACTCTTAAGATACATTCTTACAAGGGCATCTCTGGAAAAAACAGGCAGAAGGTATTGCTACAGAGATAGGAAATATCCAGGTATTGGTAAATAACTTATTCCACATTTTATGACTAATCACCACAGTAATTAATACAGCTCTGATACATACAAAAGGGCACACACAAAGAAATGGAAAACACTTTTTAATCTATTCACGCTAGATCTCCATCCTATCTTAAGTCAGAGTGATCTTCTGTCCCTCTGGAAGAGATGGAATCCAGGATTTTTCTCTGTCCTACCTTACATCTCAGATGGACCTATAATTACAGAGTCTCTACTTTCTGTAGAAACTCTGGTGAAAGCCACCTCCTCCAGAACTTACTTTCAGATCCCTCTTAGAAGGTTATACTTGAAATATAAGATGAAAAGACATTCCCAGTGTCCTTACTGAAATTTTCCAATCTTTTGTACAGAAACTCATTTTACTTTTTCTGAAGAACTCCTCAGTCAACTAATGCTTCTGTTTTCATCCCTTGTTATATTAGCATCTTTGTGGTGAAAGACTGTGAAACATCACCCAAACCGGCATCAATCAAAAACAAGTCCACACTACAACAATAAATGAAATACCCTCTTCTATCTTTGGTGATTTACAGGTGTATTTCAGCATCAAATCATTCATTTCTGACCTTACCTTTGTTGACAGCAAGAACCAATAATTACTGAGTAAATATCTCTATTTTACGTACTACCAAACTTTCTCCCTGATGAAGGGGCTACACTTCACTAAATTCTCGACCAGAAAATCAGCTTGCAAATCAACCCCTCTTCAAGTTACTACATACCTAAAACAAAGTAATTTTTGTTCTGCTGATAACAAATTGTAACCAAGCTGTTAATTACGTAGGAATTCTGGAAGAGTACAGTGCCAAATGCAGGTGCTCATACCACATATGCTCAGCAGAACTGCCAGCTATTCTAAACTGTTGGTGCAACACCTAAAAAGAGATTGGGTTAGTTGTGTCAGGCTCATCGTGCACAATGACTGGCAAATGTGTAACCAAAAGCCATCACAAGCGAAACACACTTAACTGAATTCACACTATAAAGAGGAAAGAAATATTCTGGAATAAATATGGAACACCAAACTTCTTACAGAACAGGAAGAAGTTAGCTGTAACACATTAACTTTTCATATTCAGTCCCTCCATCTCCAAGAAAATAAGGCAACACCGTATCTTTGCCATCCAGAAGACAGGCAGCTGGGCCTTTGGTGGCTCCAATCACCAGCAAAACCTCAATGTGAACACAAACACGGCAAGCCAGGCGTGGTGCGATGACACTCGCGGGCAGGACGCCGCACGGAGGCACATGTGTCGAGACCGCATGGCACCCCCTAGAAGGAGCCAAACTTCCCAAGGCGGATGTTTGTTTTCATCATCGCTGAGCGCCAGCACGACGGGACGCGCTTCCCCACGCCGGGGACGGCGGCAGCCACCGGGGGCCACAAGGGGCCCT
>VWZQ01008663.1:252582-288515 GCA_013397015.1 Myiagra hebetior | reverse complement strand
TCGTGTAGGGAGACAAAGGGAAAGTGGCGTCAGCTTCTTCCACAAGATATGAATTCTTATTTACCTAGGAAAATTATTGAGAAAATATATAGTAAAAAAATCCTTCATCATCTGTAAACATGTTCTATGAAAAGAGTTGTTTTGACTTTTAAGACAGAATAGAAAAATTTGCTCTTATTATTGCAGTTATTTTCCTTGTTGCTTTCTTCACTTTTGAGCCTTCATACACACTTGCCTGTGTTACTGCCCTTATGTACACATTAGAACACATGCTTTGGTGAGACTCACTTTATTTACATCATAAGTGATCGTATCCCTGTTATTAAGAAAGCAGTATTAACATTGAGATTACTTCCTACTTAGAACTCATTCAACATTCAGCAGCACTTTGAGAATTTATTCTTTTTTTTAATTCTGACTTTAGTTTTGTTTTTTTTTTTAATTCTTGGTTTAATTATTGTTTTAATGTATATGAAAACAGAGCTTGGAAAAAAGATTTTGTGGTGTACTCCAGCCTGGGATATCAATTTAAATGTGTAAAGCATATTGTTTTCTTCTACAAACCATCATAAATGCATCACTGAATAATTTCTATATCCTACATTTTCCTTGTTAAAGAAGCCATTCCAGTAGTTCAACTGTCTATTTCAATTGCTTGTTGTGTGAGGCCGAAGTTTTCTCTTATTATACACAGGTAAAGTGTTAAGTAAAAAATGGGATCCTAATTCTGCTAGATTCCTTAAGTATTATTATAATATTTAAAAAAATATATAATTTCCAATAAAAGTGTTGTGGGTAACTGACAATATTCCATATCCAAAAACTGTTAAGACCTGGTCTTATGAGAGTGAGTTTGGTGTAGAAAAAGTGAGTTTGGAGTAGAAAAAAGAGTGAGTTTGGAGTAGAAAAAAACACCTCTATGTTTCAGTCCAGAGATGACTGCTGAATTTATGATAGCAGAAAAGACTACTCAAAGGCAAGATTCAGGGGTATAAAAAAGAGCAATCTCTCTCTGATCCCTTGCAGGAGGAGCACTTGAAAATAGACTACAGAAGCACTCAAAAGAGATCCCATGAGCAAAAAATGGACAGTGGGTCTTTGCCATGGCTCTCAAACAACGGACGTGCTGGGAAAGGTGAGAATGAAGTGGGTCTGACTCACTTACTGAGAGAGGTTGTTGGAATTCTCAGTAAAAGATGCACAGGGAATGCACACCTGTGGTGTCTACAGTTAGAGCTCCATAGGATGAGTCTGCATACCAAGTCCCTGAAAAGGAATTTGGAAGTGGGTGATGGAGCTTAGAAATGGGTGGGGCAGGGGTCTGTGGGATAGTACTGGAGTGACTGATGGGGTTAATGGGGCTGTTTGCTGTCTGTATTGCAAAGAAAAAGCTGCAGAAATGAGTGGGCAAGAAAAGGATAAATTGTAGTATGAAATTTTAAGTAAGTGGGATCAGGAGAGCATGGAATCATTACTATGAATAGAGAGGTGTGAACAGACAAGTAGAGGAGAAACTTCTTGCCTAAAATGGAAGAGAATTTCTCATCTGCAGAATAATTTTAGTTACTTATGTGAAAACGCAAAACAACGCGTCATCGTTTAATTGTATTCTGACAATTCAGAAATTATTTTGTTCCAGAATTTAAATTTGGTAAGCATAAATTTCCTGTATAGAAGAGTCTGAAGGCCAAAGTTCATCCCACCTTGTGTTAGGCTTTAAAACAGGATGTTTAGTCAAGCAGGAGTCAAATCAGGATTATTTGTTACTTCCATTCCCTTCAGAAGGAGACACAGGGATACTTCCAGAGAGCACTTAAGCTTATCTAAGATCTTGTTGCTGAGGGTAACAGAAGTCTAGGGTGATCAGGTTCTTAACCTAAATTCCTCAATTAAAAATTAGTTAGGCAGGATGAATCTTGGCATTGATGTCAAGTTGTAGTTGTGAAGAAATACTCAAGAATATGGAGAGAGAAATTGGTATTACTGTCTACCTAAATCATAAACATATCATATGAAATCATAAACAGATGTGATTTACTCCAGATGCAACAAAGTGATTCTTGAGTGCTCCCTGCAGTAATTAAAAGCCTTTGAGTCAGTGTCATCTTTCATCAGGTTCATGTACAAAAGCAGCTGACGAATTGGAATCTCATAGTGTTTTCCATCAGTGTATTCCAGTGGGCATCTGACTGATCAAGATTTCTCTCTGTTTCCTTTCCCCTTTGGAACTGATCTAGGAGTTAAGTCTAAAGCTGAGCAGAATTCAGGTAGGATTCCTCCCTCAGGAGCCCAGTCAAAGGAACTCATCAAACTCCGCAGATCAGATGGCGATCTGTGAAGCTTCCTCACTTCTAAAGCAAAGCTTTAGTTTGGTAAATCAAATGATTAAAGTACAAAGAGTACTACTTTGGAAATTGCATATTTGCACAATACTGTTATGTGGTGATTAATGAGAATCATGTTTCAGTGTTGATACTAATAATATTCATATATGAGAAAAATAAAAGACATACAAGTACAAATTTTAACAATGAAGTTCTCAGAATTTTTCAGTCTACTAGTTAAAAGTTATTTTTACCAGAATGTGCAAAGGATTATGGCATTTTAACCTGAGTTTTTTTAAAGGCATTGTTTCCTCATATCCTATTCTCAAAGTAAACTAAATTTTTTCTAGAAAAAAATTTCATGGTTTTTTCCCAGTGAAAATCAGCAAAATGTAAACAGAAGTTTGGAATGCACTGTAAGTTTTCTTAAAGTAATTAGTTATACACAACAGTTCTTGGAACACTCAAACTTTCTGTCACTGGTCTTTTGACTTCAAAGAAGCAGCTGCTGTCATTTCAGTTATGAGCATAATCACAGAAGTAATGGAAGTTCTAAAAAATCTGGATATCTAAAAACATAAGTAAATGTTGCAATATTAGGTGCATATTGCATTTGATGATCTTATGTATATTTCATAAACTGCCCTTATATGTCTTCACCTGACCATCTGTTACATCTTTGAATAGGAAAGTACATTACTGGTCAATTTCAGGATATATATAATTTAAGAGATGGATTGTAGCCATTTGAGAGCAGAAAGTTCTACTTGCAAGCACGTGAGCCCAATTAATGGATAGTCATCTGTTGTATCAAGTTTTCAAACATAACTGCATCATTTCTTTCATCAAAATGAGCAAAAGGTTAACATAATTTTGGATAATTTCTCTTCAATTTGTGGTTTATGAAACAGGCTGATTTTTGTTTCATGCAATTTATAGGAACAAAAAAAACTGTGAGACTTTATACTTTAAAGTTGAACAGTGTTTTTTGGTTCTTTTTTGTGTGTGTCTGTGTGCGCTCCTGGCTTAGAACTAATTTACAGCTAGTCTTAGAAAGCTAATGTTAATACCTAAACACAATTGTGATGCAGCTTTGAGGGTAAGAGTCTGTGGTGAAAATTCTGACTAATGAATCTGTGGCTCCAGCAGCATTAGCAGAATCATGTGTCAAGGTTTTTAAAAGTGGAGTTGAAAAATACAGATGAAAATTTAATAAGTCTTTTTAATTTACAAGGTTGTTGAACCAGCACAACCAGTAAAAAGTGTTTCTTTTAAAAGCACTCCATGTCCTTGCAAAAGAGTACATTATGTGATATACCCAGAGTTTATGTAACATATGATCCTTTGGCAAAGATTAAACATGCTGAGCTTTCAAGCCACAGAATGATGGAGAAAATCTGGTGTCTTTCCAATGTCAAAGCTGTTGTTGAATGTTTGCTGTGAAACCACTAAACACAAGATAATTTCCTGAATTCTAAAACCTTGGGGCTGACGTGGGGGAAAGCAACTTTGCAGGAAAGCACCTTGGTGTCTTGGTGGACACTAGTTGACCATGAGCCAGCAATGCACCCTCATAGCAAAGAAAGCCAGACATCTCCCGGGTTATATATAAAGAAAGGCATTGCCTGCCAGTAGGTTGAGAGTAGTGTTCCTTCTTCTCTATCACATGTGAGACGCAGCTGTCAGTCCATTTCTAGGCTTCCCAGTGCAAGAAAAACGTGAACATCCTGGATCAAGTCAAGTGGAGGATGACTACAGTACCGCATCATCAAGGAGCGTGCAAGAGAGCTGGGACTGCTCAGCCTTGAGAAAGCTCAGGGGGACCTTACCAATGAATGTAACTATGTGATGGATGTAGTGGTGCCTACTTGATAGGACAAGAGGCAGAGGGTGCAAACAGATAATAATATGAAAACCCAGCGTGTAAGTAAGTTTTTGGTGTTTATTGTTCTATATTGAAACAGTTACGTGATGGGAAGAAGAGTATGCAGTTCCTAACTGATCAGTGTTTGTATCTGAGTTCTTTGGTGCTTTTTTGAGCAACTTTGTCATATCTTGAGGGAACACATCAATGGTAGAATCTCGTATTTTAGTCAGAAGAGCACTGATGAACAGATGTTAGCCAACAGACTTGAATGATTTGAACAAAAGAGAATGCACTCCATCTTCTGGGTGTTTTTTCTTTTTTGCTGATGTGATTTTCTAGGAAGGTGGACTTCCTTTTCTGTAGCAAGTGAGGAATATGCTAGAACATGTAAGACTCAAGGATGTTGTTACTGCATAAATATATTAGGCACCTGCCATGGTTTTCTTCACACACTCCAAATTAGACCTGGCTTTTCAGTCCATTGAAGACTATTGTGAATAGAGATTCTACCTGGTGATTTTCAGGGACTTCCCGATTTTTTCTTCCTGTCTTTTTTTCAAATTGCCTAAATGATATACATCTGGTCTTGTTTCTAACTTGGTCTAACTGCCATTTCTGAAATAAAAGCCTGTCTTAGATGCCATAAGCTGTGAAACAGAATATGAAAGTAATCAGATCTGTTGGCTTGGATTTTTTTTCATTTTTCTTGCATTTCATTAAATTTTCTAATGAGCACTCCAGCAATTTTATTAACCTCTTTATTTTAATTTATTACAACTGTAGGAAGAATATTCTAATTTCTCTTTGCTCTTTTTCTTGATTTTTTTAACCACTAGTGAATTTGTTAAGATTGCTAATAAAATATTAGCGGGGGGCTTTTTTTCACTGCTTTGGTATTTGTGTGTGTGTCTGTGGACATGTGTGTTGTGGATCTGTGTCTTTGCTTTGATACTGTATGAGAGAATAAATAGAAAATTATTTTTCACTACTGAGAAAAATATAGAGGAATTAATTCACAAGGCCTCCATAAGACTGCTGCAGCAGCCTCTCCACATCTTAGTGCAGGCATGACTCTGCACAGATTTTGTTTCTTTTCGAGCAAATAGAGTAGGAGAGGAGCTAAGTGAATTACCTGGCTTTTCTGTTGCATCTGTTGAAATAGAAAACTCTAAATAGCCTGACAATAGTGTTGAGCAATCTTTCAGTCACAATATTTCTGGATTTTATTAATTTTCTATGGGGATGACTGGCTTGAAACAGTAAGTAAATTTGCATATGAGTTCTTCTGAAAATGGTCAGAAGTAAATATCCAAAAGTGGGAGGCAGTTGGGGTGATTACCACTCTGAATGACCTGTACATAGGGAACTTGTCAAGTTCTCTGCCACTGAATGTTCAAAATCTCTACAACCCTAAGTAGTATCTTGATCAATACCTTGTTGTAATTCTTTGATTCATAGCACCATGTCTGGAAAATAACAAGTGTCTTCATGATGTTTCAGTCAGAATGAAGCATGTTCAAAGTGCAGTTTTCAAGTAAATATATGAGTAAGAATATCTGTGAAATTATTCTCATTATATGATTTCTTGATGTCCAGTGATGAATACCCACCTCTGGGAAAATTTCAGAGAGGAGAACTGTCATAAAATACATGTTAAGAAGGTCTTTTAAGACTGCTCAGGCTTGGTTTGCTCAAAGTTCTTGCTCGAATTTCTGTCAAGCAAGGAAATAAATGTGGTTTATGCTTTTAGCTTTGTGGCCTATCTACTGCAGTAGCAACATTTTAGCCACTGGTTTCCAAGGGAAAGGTTATGTCGGTCCTTCTGATTTCTCATTCATTTTGTTGACAGGTGAAAGACCTGACTCTGCATGACATTTATGCAGTGCAAGTTTTGGAAGGTAGGCAGAAAGTTGATAGCTCAGCCTCCATATGACTTCTCTACATAACTTCTGGGGGTTAATTAATGCTAATGGATTCTGATTGTACTCCTCACCCTGGCATGGGCACTCCTTGGGAAAGAAACAAGGTCAGGATAGTTCTTAGCCAATGAATTGTTCTCTGTAGTTGGTAGCAGCAGGCTATTAGGATGCTTTAATTTATTGGAAGGTCAAGATAGCCAATTGCAGGGCTGCTGGATGTTTGAAACTGAAACTAACTCCTTGCTGAGTGTAGCTCAACTGGGAACCAGAAAATCTAGGCTGTAATCATATTGGAAATCTGCAGTGCAAAAGCACCTTTGTGCTTAGGCTTCACACATAAAAAGTTTGGCTTCAGCTCATGTAAATACTTCATCCACTTAGTCATATCTTTTTTATACAAGTTAAATTCGAATGTCTCATTAAAGCTGGAAAATAAAGATTACTCTAGAGTTGGGCTGAGTGGTTTGGGATGGGCACAGGGTTAGTCTCATTATAATGATCTGACCGGTGGGGATTTTTCTACTACCATGAGGAGATACTTCTTTCAGAGATGATGAGTTTTTTTATGATGCCATTAAAGTGAAAAATTGGTGAAAAAGACCAGAAACCAATTTCCACACTGCTTTTTGAATGTTTATATAGTCATTAAAGTAATACATGGGCATCCACAAACTGTGCAAGTCCAACAAGAGGAATGAGGACATTCACCTTGCACACTTAGCCTGGAAAGCACTCTGTGTGTAATTTATTTTTGTGCCCTGGTGTCAAACTAGAAACCTGAAGGAAAAGAGTTCAAAATTACATGGTTGTAATTTAAAATAACCATTATTTACAGCAAATTTTTCACTTACTGTTTAAACCAACTTTCCTATTGTGTAGAACAACACTTGGAAGAACATCTAGAAAAGAAAAATCTTGCTACACCTCTCTTTGTATTATTGTCTGAGAGTTTTTGGGAAAGTAATCAATAAATTATGACTTCTTTATTCAAAGAAGTTGCTCTACAGACTTTGTTTAGCTGTATTGGTTTTGTAACAGATGTCTGAGTGGGTAAAAATCCCCATTTCTTCCATGTGTGATGCTTTGGATTATTCTGTTATTGACTTGTAAGATGCGTGCTCCACCTGAGAACCCTGATTTGGGTTGTGTATGGTATTTTATGCTTGTAATATTTTAATTTCTAAGGGACAAATTCTCATTTTCTGATTTTCTAAAAATTTAGATATTTTCAGCAGCTTTCTTTCTGCATCCTGAATATTAGAGAAAGACTATATGTTCTTGATACACAAGAAGGTATCTCATCACATGCTTAATTAATGTTAATGACATTAACATTAAAGTCAGTTGAATATTTTCAGCAACTCTCGTATAGCAACTTAATTTTAAATTTGGAAATGCATTAAGAATTACAGGTTATCTTAGTTGGTTCTCATAGATCTTGTGCTTAAACTTCTAATGTCTTCTATGAATTGCTTTACCTATTGAAGTTACACAGATTTGCTGCAAGTAGAGTTCAGGTTTTGGTATTCTCTGTATTACATATAGAAATAGCTGTTCTGGTGTCTGTGGTAAAGGCTAAAGTAGAAATACACCAAGCCACTGGATTTTGAGTAAATAAGACAATCTATTCTCCCATCATTTCTGAATTCCATGTTCTCTTCCTCTGTTTTACTTCTCTGAAATGAGTAAGTTTAACCCAATGGGGTTTGGGTTTTTTGACAGGTCTGAGTTGGCTGCTGCTGGACGTTTTAACAAATATTTTAATAAAATTTGTTCATCCCCACAGCAGATCATTTAGACCCTCTATAACTAAACCTCTTTCATTGTTATGTTTTTCAGGTCAATGACAAGAAGTGTTATGTGCATTTTGAACACATACAGTGAATTGAGGAATGACTGTACTGGCAGAAGAGTTCCGTACTTCTCCTGATAGTCTGAAAGATGAAAAAATGCCTATGTCTTGCAAAACTTTAGTTTATCTGGCTTGCAGAAGGCCCATATGAAGTTTGGATAATGCATGTAAGTGAGGAAATCGTACAGTTGGTTGTTGGCTATTATAACTAGAAGGTCCAAAACCCTAGTAACCACTAACATTCATTTACATGGATATTCAGGTGCATTTTGTAGCATATTTTTGGGTATATGTTAATCAAATGGATTTTCAGTCTGCTTAAGTCAGGAGAGAGAAAATATTTTATAGAAACTTTAATGTAATACTGACCAAATTCTATCAATTTTCTAAATACAAGTCCATGCAAGTGCTTGCTGAATTATGGTGAGCAGGTTTTAAGTAATTGTCTGATGTGTATAATTCCACATAATAGTCTGTGTATATAGTTAGCCACATAAAACAGGTGGTGGGATGAACCACATACATTGGAACAGGAGAGGTTTTCTTTCTCTAAGAAAGAGTGAAAATGTAAAGCTCATATTTGTACCTTTATGTCAGACAATTACTAATTAAGGTGGATATGAAAGAAGTTCAGCTTCAATTATCACCAAGCAATGCCTTCAGACATCACTCAACAGTCAGATCTGATCATGTAATTTCAGCTATTTTTAAAATTTTTACCCACTATTAAATAAACAGCCTGTCTTCTACCATCATAATCTGAAAGCACCTTTGGGAAGAAGATGTTCAGTGATTGAAGGAAATTTTTATGAGTTTATAAGCATGTGTGTCTTATCTTTTGTTCTATTGATACCAAAGCTCTTTTATTTATAAGAAAGAAACGTAAGACTACTATTGGAGTCGTTAAAGGACTTTTACTGCTAAAAGGGACAGATTTCTTAAAAGTTCGCACTATTTTTTCTGGAAGTTCACACCATTTAATTGAAATTTTTTTCAGTCTTGGTAGCAGGGGCAAGATGCAGAGGTGTTCACATTGGGAGACCTTTTTCACAATTAGAAAAGTCTTAGCACATATTTATCATTAGCTGATTTTGCTGCCCTGGAATTTTTTCTCTTAATTCTGTTTACTATCTGAGACCCAGAAAACAGATAAGTTAAGTTAAAAATCTATGAATAATTTTTTGAAATTTAAATTCAATCACAAGATTCTCGATATTACTGGAAGTTATGAGAAACGCGCCAGGAGATTTTACTTTGGTTAGAAGGAAATACTCTCTAGTACTACAAGTTTAACATCTGTTCTCCCAAAATTTATTATCTGATTTATTTAGAATATCTATTATTTACATATTATATAGATAATATAATAGCACAGATATAAAATGCATGTATGCTTATAATGTAATGTTTAGATATGATCTTGACTTTAAGGATGTATTTCAAAGTTTTCATGCACAACACTTGTAAAACACCTTTATTGCAGAAAACCTTGGAACTTCGTGTGTCAGTAGAAATCAGTTTTGTACATACATCCTTAAATACTATGCTTTCCTCTTATTTAAGGAGTGCACCAATGTTTGCTTAAATGTTACTTTGTTATTCACCTTGTTATAAGTAAAAACAAATTGCAGTTAGAAATTAATGGTTTTCTGAAATATGTAAAATCAATCCTTCTACCAACAGCCACTGCTACTCAGTTTTAGATGTGAAGACCAACTCATGTCTGTAACCTCTAATTCTCAACAGAGCAGGAAATGTGAGGAGCAGAATTGTACTAACAATAATATGACTATTGATTAATTCTGAATTGCTTGATACCAGGGTGGTTATTGCAGGAGCTCTCTGTTGGAGACTTGCCATTACTAATAGTTGTTGCCAGTATGGTTTGTGGCAGTAGCTGAAAGCAGAATTGCAAATTTGGATTTCAGCAGTTGAAGTTGTAGGGTAGTGTTGCTCAAAGACCTCTTGAGTACTGCATGAAAGGTGGCAAAACTCCAGATTACAATATTTGAAGTAGTGAGATCCAGACTTCAATACAGCTCAGCCAATATAAGAAATACATGAATCTGTGTATGAAGCAGTCAGATATATAATCAGATACCACTCAACCAAGGTAAGAAATATGTTTCTTCAGATTTTCCTTTTCACTTTTTTACAAGGAACAACCAAGCCATTGTGAGACTGAGGAGGCAATCTCTTCGGGAAAATACAACTGGGCAAAATGTCCTTGAAAACACCTTAGATAGCATAACAGCCACCCACATCCACCTGAGTACAACATATAATTATATAAACCTCTTGTAAGGGAAGAAGATGAAGGAGCAACGATTCCATAAGGCATGTTCTCTTCTCAAACTGATACATCATATGGAGCAGGAAGTATATATAATGATGTGATAGAAAATCTGTCTTCCCATACATGCTCTGAGGTCCTCACTGGTGACATTTCTGTGTACATCTGTACACAGAAGTGGTATATGAATATCCTTACTTACGTCAGTCTACATTGCAACTTTTGAAATATAATAGAACTTTCATTTCAGTCTTCATGGTCATAACTGAATTTATATTATGGCATTACACTTACTCTATAGGTACTAACCCCATGATAGTCACAAACCGTCGTCCTGAAGCTTCTGGAAAGTTAGCATTTCATTGCTAACTCTCATTTTAGTAATGTTTTTACCTTTGAATTTAATTTCAGAATAATTTGTTGTCTAATAACTTTAAAAATCGTATTACCAAGCTCTGTATTTTTAGGTTAGAATTCAGTTACATAAATCATAAAATAATTAGTTCATAAATAGTTTTAAAATATGGAATGCCGTTTTCAGATACTTTTTCTTAATGAGGTTACTTTTCAAAGCTGTGATGTTATTAGTTTGCATCACTGTACTGCTATATGTGTTGTTATAATATATTCTTTTTATGTTCCTGGGGTATTCAGGGTACTGAAGCAAATGACTGTTGGGGCACTGAGTATTGTTTCAACACTTGTTCCCAACATCTGTTTCTCATTTGAACTTTCTGTACTCCTTTATTTTCCTGCCCTGTCTGGGCCTCTGTGAAACAGAGCTGCCAAAAGGGAAAATAAAGAAAAAAGCAGTTGCTGGTCCCTTGAAACTCTGGTCAGGCAGCAGTGTTCTGCAATATTTTCTTTTTACACCACCAGACATGCAAACGTGTGCTGTCTCTTATTCTACATTTTTTCTTGCAGGAAATACTCTAGCCAACTTTATGACAGAAGAAAAGAAGCAAGAAAGGGTGATACATGATTCCCAGGTTCCAGAAGTTGTTTTAGACATTGTGGTCTACAAATAGATCTACCAGTCTCTTGATCTGGACTAAGTCATCCTTCACAGGAAAATAACTTACCAGGACTCAGTGGGCAGCAATTCTTTTGAGAGCGCTTACCTCAAAGAGCCAAGATATTCCAAAGACTTGTGTTGGAAATGTGTGTTTTAGGGTTACTTAAAGAATCACTGGCAAAGGTATTGGCAAAAGGAGGGTTAGTGGAAAAGCAAAAGCATTACAAAGTTCATTGCTAAGGTTCACCCTACTACTTACTAGATGGTTAAAGCACACAGAAGAAAAGCAAAGAAAAATCTAAACCCCTTCAATCTGTAACCAAAATCAATCCAAAAATTACCTGTGAGAAAGCTTGGGGGCTGAGGGAGGGGGAAGAAGGAGAAAAAGAAAGGGTAGGAAAGGATAAGAATCAAATGGAAAAAGGAATAAAGAAGGACCTACTGTTGACTCACAAGGTACAGGGTAGACCCCCTCGCTAAATGGAGCCTAGGAAATTTTTGCCATAAAGGTTTAACAGCATTTAAACTTAACAACACTTAGTGTATAGTTAAACAATTGAACAAAGGATTTGTATAGAATTTGCTGTAGCACAACAGTAACTCACAGGCCTAACTTACAAATCTGAAATACTTAAGAATCTAGGAGAACAATATTCACAGCACATTTGCTATGGCATATTAACTCTAGCTTGCACACAGACCTCAAGTAGTATGTGTAAGATATATACGTCTGAAAAAATTCCCGTTCAGTTCAGTGAAGCACTCACATCAGACGCCTTTCCATCTTCTCAGTGGGTGAAGGGGTGAGTCTGGAGGAGGGGGAATATCACCATCATTGCTGTTTGGTGATCCTCTGAGTACAGCAAACTTGAGAGTTCGCTGGCTCTGAGAGGCCCCACTCACAGGGAAGGAGCTTCTGCAGTCCAGCAGAGCTCCAAGGGTCTCACTTTGGACCATGATTTATAGGGTTACGACAGAGCGAGCTTTGATCATAATAATTTCTTCATCCTGGCTGCAATTCAGGTAGGTAACTTTCTTCAAAAAGAATTATTCCTCTTGGGCTGTTTTTCAGGTATGAAAAATAAATTTCCAATGTTGTTTGTTAAAAAACAGGAGACAGCATTAGTTCCTGGGAACAGTGTTTCTGATAAGCTCAAGAAAAGCTGAGCCCAGGTGCTTTTAGTCAAGACCAAAGCCTAATGATCATTTCTCAGATCATAGTTTGGCCTGAATTGGGTAGGGGAGGTACCACCACAAGTTTTCAGGGCATAGCACTCTGCTTCAGTTGGGCCAGATTTCACTGGACAAGAACTAGCAGTAGCACCCAAATCCCACTTCAACAGGTGTCCAGTGGAGACATTTTAAGAACACATTAAAGAGGTTTAGTGAAACTGACATGTCTCTGGATTTTCTTTTTTTTTTTTTAAGTAGACAAGTATTTTCAGAAAATTCATTTACATATAAATGGACTATGAGAATAAAATTGTATAGGATATTTTTCTAAAAGATGGAACATTTTTCTCTAGAATTCTGAGAAACTGAAATTTGTCTGCAGCATGTTGGCAGTGAATCATGGGATGCAGCAAAAAGGGACTCTGACACAAGCTTCTCTGCCACTAACAATGCACTTTGGTTCCAGCAAAGTTGGTGCATTTCCAGCATGGTGCAGCATTGAAAGTGGAATCTGCTAGGAGTTAAAATGCTGTGCACAAAGTATGGTAAAGAGAGATTGACAAGGGCTAAAATCTCTTTTGTCCCCACAGAAGTTCAGCTAGATATGTTTTTGGGTGTTGTTGTTCTTGTTGTTGGGTTTCTTGGTTGGTTGGTTAGTTGGTTGGTTGGTTGGGGGTTTTTTTGGGTTTGGTTGGTTTTTTTGTTTGGTTTGGTTTGGTGGTTTTTGGGGGTTTTTTTTGTAAGCTAGTGTATGATGGAATTTCAGTGTTCCAGTAGTTGACAAGGGAAGAAAAGTGTTTTTTACCCACTATACACTGCCTTTGCCTCCATGGTCTGTTCTGTTTTCCATTCCTTCTATGATGAATTCAAATTTTTCAGTCATGTAGCACCAGCTGGGTCAAAGAGAGAGAAGTTCATTTTGCATTGTGGGAAATGGTATTTGGAGAGAATTGGCTGAAATGGATACCTGACATAGAATTTCCATAATGCAGTATAGGACCTGGGAAATGCAAGTTAATATTTTTTTTTATGTTAAAGGACTTTTCCTTTTTGGTGGATTATAAAATATGTGAGTCAGAGAGACCCACAATGAAATATTTGATTTTGACTTTACATAAGAAAAACAGGTTTCTTGTGGAAAATACACAATGGGCTTTAGTATTAATATTAGTTAAGCAACTGTTTATTCACTAAACATGTAGAACTGTGCTAGCTCTAGTAAATTTTTTAAAAAATTTGAATCCAAGAGCCTACAGGAAGACAAACATTTCAGTAGAAACTGGTGATCTAGCATCAGTTATGTACTTTCTAGTTAAAATTCATAAGGAACTTATTTGTAAAGACTAGATACAATTTCTGTCATAGATATGTTTATATTACAAGCATTGCAGGGAGTTACACTGAATGGAAAACAGTTTCCCATGTCAACCGTAAACGTACGAAAGAGAAATGAATCGCAGACTTTCCTTTCCTCCCCTGCTCACAGTCCTTACATACAGGATCCAGTTGTTCCAAATTTTGATCTTGAAGCATTTGTAGACATTATTTCCTCAACAATTACTTAGTCTAAAAATGTTTATGACTAGAAACTTGTGTTTTCAGGCAATAATCCAATTCTGAGCTGTTATTCAGTCAGTTCCATAGATGATATCTCCCTGGTTTCATTCTCAAATGTGGATCAATTCATACACCTTCACACTTTGCAACTTTGTTGTCGCAATTCTGTCTTGCAAGCAGGACCATACTCCCTTGTGTAGAGGTATGCCAGTTGTATGTTAAAAGTCATCTGCAGAGTTTGAAAACAATAGCAGACAAGGATAAAGGATTTTAATAGTCAATAATCCTATGCTACTTCTGTAAAATAGAAAAAAATGTTGTGGATAGCAGGTAGGGCCTTCTCAATTTCTGTTCAGAGAAGCAGAGAGCTATGGTCAAAAAAATGTTAAAAATAGGAGAATCCCAGACTTAAATACTTGTAGACATGAACCAGGAAGGAAAAGTGGTCATACTGACAGATGTCATAGTTCTTATAGTCTGCTCCATGTGAAAGAATAATGTTGTGTATTTCATTGTCTGATGACAAACACTTCATTGTTCTTAATAGCACTGAAAAAGAAAGAACCACAAATACTTTTGAGGCTGCCAGGTAGTTATTATCATCATTGTTTTCAGATGCAAAAAACATCCCAAGTTTATTAATGGTCTGAGACAGAGGTAGGGAAAGAACTCAAAATTCTTGAATTCCAGTCCTTTGACTTAACCAGATGACCTTTTCAAAACCATATCTCCTATTTCTGGTGTTTTATTAGTACACAGCTGAAGAAAGAAAAGGGTTGGTTTGGTATAGTTCATTACTTCAGACTTCTTCTGTTAAATCTGAATCTCCTGAAGGTAATGTGTGGGCTGACATGTTTATCCTGTGTTTCTGAATGAACATCAGGAGAAAAACACTGGTGAAGAAATAGTAAAAAGACTTTTGAAAAGAACTTACTTCAAAAATTCAGGTTTCAGTAGCTCTTTTGAACCAAAGTAGCAATGTGATCAAAGTCTATGAGTTACCACACCACAGATTCTAAACGAGCAGCATGTGTAATTGAGCCTCCTGTTACGTGTCCAGGAAATTCCTTGCTCAGTCCTGTAAGTGTAGTGTTACAAGACTTTGCATCTGGAAATTCTGAATTTTATTACTGCTTAATGAAGACTAGTGGTATTTTCACAGACCCCATCATGAGTTCTGCTCAGGCTGTTGTATGACAGCTTTCCACATGGAATCATAGAATGGCTTGGGTTGGAAAAGACCTTAAAGACAATCTAGTTTCAACCCCTTTCCTGCCATGGGCAGAAACACCTTCAACTAGACCAAGCTTCTCAAAGTCCCATCCAACCTAGCCTTGAATGCTCCCAGGGTTGTGGCATCAATAACTTGTCTGGGCTGTTTCAGTGCCTCACCACCCTCACTGTAAAAATTTTTTTCCTAAAGCCTGATCTAAACCTACTCTCAGTTTAAAGCCATTCCTCCATGTCCTGTCACTACATACCCTTGTGAATAGTATCTCTCCATCTTTTTTGTAGGCTCCCTTCAGATATTGGAAGGCCTGAATTAGGTCACCCCAAAATCTTCCATAAAACTGTAAAATTCTTACACAGGATCTGAAACACAACTGAAGACTTTTCCTACTTGAGCATTTTTTGTGATATGGCAAAGAATGTGATTTTAAAACAAGGTCTGTATTTCAAACACGACTTTTGCAAGCTAGAGCTGTGGAAATTGGTTTAGTATTATCGCCTAGAATTTCTACTAGTTTTTCTCTGGTTGAAGAGCTGCTTTACTACCATTTTGGAAAGAATTGGACTGGTGGCCCTGAAGAGTCTTGATGAAAAGGTATTGCTGGTGCTAGCCAAATGCAATCATTTTATTCAGAGAACTTTGAGTTTGTGATTTATTATTAAGACAAATGAGTGTCAAAAGGAGGTTGCCCTCTACTCATTTAATGAAAACAGAAAGTGCCATTAAAAGAGAAACAATTCTCTTTTAATTGGGCTAGATTATTGCATGTATCCAAAATAAACTCTTAAATGTTACATATTGCGACAGATTTCTAATTGCAAATTATAATTTTTTGTATGTATCAAGGGTTTTACATGGTACTTTTCGTAAAAAGCTGCCGAATTATAAAAAATCTGGCATAGAACAAAAAAGTATCTGTGCTCCCCAGGTTCTAAGTTTTAAAAGCAGATATTTTTTTGATCTCACTAATTTCCTTAAATACTTGATTATACATTGCCTGTGTTGGTGAGCTTCCAAATAAACTGAGGACACTGACCTATTTCTTGAACAACAGTAGCTTACTGGATCTGTTTTTGAAGGCTTCCACTGTGTTTATGTTAGTAGGGATTGCAACTACTGGTGAAGGAAAAAACACTTTTCACTTCCCCCTGCACTAGTACACGAAGATCAAAGTCAGAAAACCACCTTCTTCTTTAGAAACCAGTTTAAAAAAAGTGAAATGCAGTATGATCTTGGAACTACTCTTAGGCTGCCCGGCTGTGCTGTTTTTCATGCCAAAAAATCCTTTCATCTAAGAGACATAAGTGTAAAGTTTAGGCAGGCACCTAGTGTTTCTTATGATGTGTCATTAATAGCTTCAAGCGAGCACAGTATTGAGTCAGCTTTAAAGCAATCCTAAACTCTTTTTCTCTCCCTTTCTCAGAGATGTATCAAAATGCAGCCATAATAAAATGCAAAAAGATCGAAACTTCATTAATTCCCAAACAAATAATAAATCAAATGCCCCAAACTTAGAATAAGTATTTCTGAAGTGTCAAAGATTTCTGATGTTTGACAGTAGCCAGAATATTATGCTGCAAGACTTACATGCTTTAGCAAAAGCTCCTCCATGTAGCTGTGCATTGAGATAAAAATCATCAAGTCAGTGTGGTTAGCAGATGTAAACAATATTTTATAGCGAGTCTCCTCTAGTGGTACAGATTGTATAGAAATACTCACAGTAATACATTAGAGAATCTGATAGAGTTACCAAGCATTAAAAGGGAGGAATACCCTTGAATATCCTTTTGAGACCATGAGGCCAATTTATTCTAATATGTTGAAGTGCTAAAGTAGAGCTGTGATACAAATTCTTCCCTGTCATAATATGTCACAATGAGTACCTTGTCAAATTTAGCTAATTATGACTGCCAGTAATCCCAGTAAGACATTACCTTAAAAATAGCTTTTGATCTCATGGGTACTGGAAAATAAAGCTCCCTTGCTGCTATATCTATTTTTTGCCATCTCTCTACATTCAATTTATAAGAAAAGTCAAAATTCCTGTAAGTTCTTTAAAAAAATAATTGTAGTATCTTAGTAGTTTCATATTTCAATTCTAGATGATGAATTTGAATATGACTTCACTCAGTCTTCTCTGAGTTGGTAGACCGAACATGCTGCATGAGGAATAAACACAAGCAGGGGATGATCTATTGGCTTTTCCTTCTTATTTCAAGCTGCTCAATTCTGACTAATCTAAGAGATTTATTGCCACCCTTTTCTGAGGGATAGATTCACCCTTTAATTTTCTTTTTGTGTAGAGGATCTAATGATTATACCCCTACTTTCAAAGACCACCTTTCTACAAAAGGTTAATCCACAGGTTGTTCCCTGTACATTTTAACTCATTTGGATTGTCTGTTTTTTTCTTTTTTCTTTTTTTTTTTAACTAAGAAGACCACTGAAAAAAACAAACCTATGAAATAAATCACCATCAAACATTGTTTTACATTAAAATGAAGCTTTCTTGCTTTGTTTTGAAATAATGAAAGACTGTTAAGTGGAGAAGCTTCTTCCGTAGCGAATGAGAAAACAGACTCCAGAACATCAGCTATCTGTGTTTATGTTGGAACTGGGTCAAGGAAATAACTGCTAGATAAAGAGAACCTTGAAATATATTAATCCATTTTAAAGTAAAATGATTAAAAATTGAAATAGATTAAAATTAATGAACAAATGTAGAAGTCAAGAAATGACATTGCATTGCTAATTTACCTTTATTTAAGTGAAAATGAGTAAAGGGAAGAAGGTATTAAAAATTCAAGGTGAAATCTAAATTAAAATGAAGGTGATAGTAAAAAATTACATGGTTGTAGTATTAAATCTAATTTTCCCAAGAGGGAGGTTATGAGTAAGCCATACTGGTTTAATGGGTGATAAAGCATAGGTGATAGAGAACTTAAAGTGAAACAGAATAACAAAGGTGACAGTAAATGCATATTTTTTTTTAATTGGTGGGTTTTTTTAAAAAAATGTATGTATGCAAGATTAATATTTTAGGCTTGCTTACTGTGATTTAGTAATAGGCAACGGTTTTAAATTGAAAGAGTAAGTTTAGAATTGGATGTTGGGAGAAGGTCGTCACTGTGAAAGTGGTGAGGCACTGGAACAGGTTGTTCAGAGCAGCCGTGGATGCCCCATCCCTGGAAGTGCTCAAGGCCAGGTTGGATGAGGCTTTGAGCAATATGCCCTAATTTAAGGTGTGCCCTGCCCATGGTGGCAAGGTTGGAACTAGATGATCTTTTAGATCCCTTCTAACCCAGACCTTTCTATGGTCTGAGGATTCTGCAATTGATTTTAGATAGTTAAGAAGAAAGGAATCATGGCAAGAACATCAACTAGGAAAGTGTAAGACTAAGTAACTTTTCCACTCGCCCACTGTTCATTCTGTATAAAAGATCACGCAAAACATTAGGGGCCATATTCACTTTTTCTGAAAATTTACTGGTTTATACATTGTTGGTTTTTACATTGTTGGTAGTTACAAAGGTTCAGATAGAAGGGGTGGGTTAGAAAAACAGCTTAATCTTTGGATATCTACAGCCACGTCCAGAACAAAATGCTGATTAAAGTCAGCAAAGTGTTAAATTTTGCATTACAGCTCACTGCGCACAAAGTTAGCTTGAAGATCTCACCTAAGACTGTAGTAAATAACCATGGCTAGTACACCTCTGTAGGGGCCCCATAAATTATAGTTTTGTCAACATGAGTAAAGTGCATGTTGCTTGTTCCAAAGGTTTTGTGATTTCTACAAGATACAAGAAACAGCTACATAACTCATAATGACAATGAAGAAAAGGAGTATGTGCAGTCAATTTCTAAGGAACAGAACAGGCTGACTGTTCTAGGTGTTTGAAGCACAGATTTCTTGTCTGTCACTCTTCTGATATGCAGAATGGTTTTAATGGCCTGTTCTCATGCACTAAAAACTTAGATCTTATATTTACTGCTGCACCCATCTGTCTGATGTGGCATTTTTCAGTAAATTAGGCCTTGCTTTGGGGCCCTGTCTTGGAAAGCACGATGTCATAATCAGGCAAAGGTGTAACACTGAAGAACTGGTAAGATGTTGAGGTTACTGGGGAAAAACAAACAGTATAAGAAATTAAGGAGGATGACAAATTTATGACAAGTCAGAAATTTTATCGCAAGAAAATCAGAAGCTGATAAATAGTTACAAAAGGGAGATATTCTATGGTTTGTTAGTGTGCAAGATGATTCTGGCAGTGACTTTCTACCCTGTAAAGGAACAAATGAAAGGTAATAACCTAGACAAGTGGCAGTAAGATTGCTATAGGAGAAGACCAAAGAGAATTTTAATCACAAGGATTGCATATCCCTTGGAATTTGAGGAAGTTAAAAGCAACCAAAGACTTGATATGCAGAGGGGAGACCAAAAAGATTGTAGTTAGGGATCTCTACAGAACAGCTTTATTAGCTATTTGGACAGCTGATGGAGAGCTGATTAGGAAAAAAAAATGATAAACAGCAAAATAATGAGAACATCCAGCTATTGTGAAAACAAATGTTTCCTGGGGTTAGCTGTCAAAATTGATAAAGCCAAACAGTCTCTTTATTACTTGCATAGCTTCTTCTAATGCTTTAATAGTTCATGACAGGAGATAAAAATGAACTTCTTTTCCTATCAGTCACTGGAATTTTATTGGGTGACAGTGTAATAACATTTTGTGCTGCAATGGTCAGTTAAATCTTTGTACAGTTATGATTGATATTCATCTCATTTGCATTTTTTGACCTTTATTGTGGAATTTTTTTCCTATAAAGCTACTGCATTTAATTTCCTCTTCATCCAGTATTCTAGCACCTGACCTAATTGTGACACCATGATTCTGAAAGTAGTTACCTAACCACTTTGGGCAGCTGAGGTCCACAGGTGAAAGTCTGAACAGCCTGAGAGGATATGAAGTGCATGAATTATCTCTGCCCCATTGTCATCTAGCACTTTGGAAAATTTGAGTTCTAGAATAGTCCAGATGAACAAAACCATTCCCTGAATTAAAGGTTTATTTAGGTTTGACATGGAAAAGGCCCACAGTTTGCTTAAGAAAGTCCTGAGCCTGTTTAAGGGTTTGAGTTCTTACTCAGTTCATCATAATGACATTAAAATGGGAGCAAAACCACAGTTAAGCAAACATGCTGACCTTCTGTAAGCCCTGAGGCTCTTTTTAGTTCTTGCATAATGATGTACTGGAGGCATGAAATTGTACAAAATTTTTTCTGTTGACGACAGTCCTGTGTTTAATGTTGCCATACAGAGATCAATTTACCCGCTTGTACTTCTGGCATGTGATATTTGGATTTCATCCTAATGCCATGTCTCTAAAAGTCACATGTACTGATTTGAAGTGTGAATTTAGATGTATATTTCAAGGAGGAATATGGAGTACAAGTTGTTTCAACTGAAATATGGACTGGTAAATTTCTGTTTATGGTTTTCACTTGCTTGCACATTCCACACTCAACAGGGACAAGGTTGGTGGAGTGGTCTGAGGCCTTTTTCACTTTCAGCAGTCATAATTGCCAATGGGCGTTGTGCAGGACCCTCCCCTAAATAAATCTGTGTGAAATAACAAGTTGCAACTTTGTTTGATTTAATTAAACTCCACACATAAGAACAAATAATTATTAGCTGCATTTTGAGTAGCCTTTAATATGCTTTTTCTATAAAGTAAGTAGAATCTTGGTAAAGCAATAGTTTTTAAATTACCTGTATGCATTTCAAGCTTTACCTCTTTACTTACTGAAATAAGGAGGGAAGTAGTATTAATGTTTGCTAAAAATTCATAGTGAAAACTACAGAAATGTGGTCTGGAGTTATGTGGATCTGCAAATCAGTTTGTATTTCATCTTAGGTTTTTAATAACTTTCAGTTGCAAAATGGAAACTTTGCAGCAAATCTCTTTTGCCTTTAAAAGCATCTCAGATCAATTATATTAGTGTTGTTAATTAGAAAGAATAAAATGGTAGTTTGCAGTCGGAGAAACATAATAAAACAATATTTACATATTTTTTTCAGATCTGCATTTTAATTTTGCCCTTACAATAATACCATTAATTTAGAATAAAAAAAAAATGAAATAACTGGGACCAAATTTTCTTACGTCTTGTAAGCAGCTGGTGGAACTAGTGCATGCAGTTCAAATTTCTGCTCCTTAGATTCATTAGAAATGTATCCAACTTGTCTGCTCTCATCTTACAGAACAGTACATTTTGTCCCCCTATTTAACTTACATATGAAAATAATGGAAAAGCTTTCAGTCCTTGACATAATGTAAAAATTTTAAATTGGTGTGATTATCAGAGTAGTGGATGTGCTATTTCACTGAAATAATTACAACTATGCTCCCTGGTATGAGCGCAGTGTCTTATCTCTGTATTTTCTGGGGGTATATCTTCCCTCAAAAAGCCTTTTATATCATAAAACTGTGTTTATATTTTGGCATTGTTGTCTTTTCCAGCTATGATGGTACTGCTACATCAGTGCCACTTGGATGTTGTACAAGTGGTGTTCCATGGTGACTACTTTATGCAAATACTGAAAGTACGAGCAATAGATGGACACCGCCTATTCGTGTGTTTGCTGGCAAGGAAGAGGCCAAGGCAGTTCTTCTGGATAGAAAATATCAAGTCTTCCACTACATGTTCCTGTTTATGGAGAGTAATGTGTTTTTCTGTGTTTATCTGTCCAATGTTTATGTTTATAAACAGTTTTGTTGTATTGCAATCTAATTAGGTACTATATGTGTGCCAGTCTGGCAAAATCTCTAGGTCTCCATGAAGACTGTGGCTTCAGGAATAGTCAGATCTCTAGATGGGAGTTAGGAAACAAATATCCAAGATCAAGACATAACTTTGTGCTGCCTGAATAGAGAAATTTAGTTGTATTTTGTTCAAGTATTTTGTTAATCATAAATTGGCATACCAAAACCCTTCACAAAACCAGCATCTTCCACTGGGGGCTTGATTGTTCCAATTAGCTGCTAAAGCTGATTTATACATTCTAGTAATCTCTAGAGCTCTTTAATTCTGCATTTACACTAAGAGTATCATGTTGAGCCACCTTAATCTAGTGTTACTGATAGCCGTTGAAGAGTTTTAACAGATAATTCTCCTCATAAGCCACCATGAATCAATATTGACTTACAAATGTTGTGTACAAATTTGTTAATCACATTTTTAGAGCAGTGATTTCACTAGAAAAGAGTACATCATCCTTTTTCATTCACATATAGATAAACCTCTCTCAAACTTAGAACAAGACAAATTCCAATGTAATTTATTTTTATGTATCATAAACAAGAAAGCATGAATAATGTCTTAAAGAAGAATGTCCCAGGATATGTGTTCCTAAATATGTGGGCATTCCAGATTTGTGGTAAAGAATTGCCATTTTTTTCCCATATAGAACACATGAAGTTGGCTATAACCGTGATCAAAGGGACAAATATTTAATGCTTCATACCTACTGTTCTCACAACAGCCATGTGAGGTATAATAACAACCTAGCATGTTTTGCCAGGTCTGATTTGAAAAACACAGATGTAACAACCCAAGATGATGGTCTTTTTGTCTCCACTGTTGTCTTTCTTCTGATACCAGACACATTTTGTCTCCACTGTTGTCTTTCTTCTGATACCAGACACATCTTCCCATCCTGACTTTCACTCAGTAAGAAAGTGTTCTTTTTTACTTTTCAATTTGCCATGTAGCCAGCTCGGCTCCAGAGATGATGTGAATGATATATACAGGAAAAAGAGGGGAAGGAGAAGGGAGAAGGGGCAAGCAGAGCCCCCTGCGAGGAGAAGAGTCAGCACTGCTTGCTCAGCAAGGTGGGCAGCAGGCCACAGCTAGGGCAGCAGCCCTCTCTCTGTAGGGACAAAGTGGCTGCTTGGAGAGCACAGTGTTGCAGTCAGCGTGAGACTACCTTGGAAGTGGCCTTCAACCTGCATTTGTCTAATTGTGAGAAAGACTTTCAATGCTTGAACAAGGTTTCTTGCCCCCACAGTCCACTTCAGGGTCTTTCTGAAGACAACATGCATTTTGGTCCTCACTGGAGGCTCAACATTTGGGGCAGTATAGGCATGTGCCAGGCTGAGGGTAGCTGCAGGCATGGACCTTTCCTACAGGAGCTCCCAACCTTTCTGCAAGAGTCAGGGATGTGTTTCATCCTGCAGACCACTAGCCCTTGCTTTGTTTACATTTGGACTTCTGCTTTTAGTTGCTCCTGTGTGAGTCTGAACCTGACAGGTGTTTCCTGATCATCTAGTCCTTCGTCAGGGAGTCTCTAGCTGGTGTTCTGGAAGGGGGATGTTGCTTTCCAGGTCATGGGGTTCAGGAATTCTGTGTTGCTTCTCGTCCTCTGGAGAAGGTAGTGGTCCTGTTTGAATTTCAGAGGAGGTAGCTGTGAAAGCAGTGAGCTTTCACATAGAGACTGCAGTGTCACTAGGGGCAACAAGGAGGCTGACAACATCTTGTGTTACCTTCCCACCAGAATGACTCTGGTATTCTCTCCATTTTGTTGTCTCTGGCAAGGTAGAAGGGCTGGGACAAAAGATGAGTAGGGTAAACTCTTAAACTGTGTCATTGCAAGTTGCCAGAGATTATGAGTGAGGCATTTTAGGGAGAAGAGAGAGCGTGAACAAGTCTGACTAAGCTTGTTGTGGCATTTGGAGTCAGTGTACAGAACCAGTTTCCAAGAGGCATGCCTGCCTTCTTCCTGTACAGTGTGGTGCCTTTCAGCTTCATTATGTAAAATGCTAGGCTACATCTTTGAACATGTTAAACTTTCACAGGCCTTACTTGGATAAGGATATTTATTACTTCTGAAATCTCTTATATAGTTTAAATAACAGCGATGAGAGCATCTGAAAGTCTATTTTTTTCCAAAGCTGACAGAATTTAGGAGGTGTGCAGCAAGATTTCTGTGATGACATTTCCCAACCAACCAGCTTTTGTCCTTCTAAATGGCAATGAGAAATGTTGACATTCTCCTCTAAAAATGTGTGAGTAAATGGAGTTACTTTTTCTAAAATGTTGGAAGTGTTTTATACAGTCTTTGCAACTAGATCTTGGGCAGGGTGGATCTTACCAATGAAGACTTAAATGAGACTTATGCATGATATTTCTAAATTATTCAGTATTCGATCATCCTGGCAGAGTTATGATGCCAGTAATGATGTTCATTTGTTATATACATGACATTTTTCCAAAGCAAAGACAAATAAGACATTGTGTTCATAGGAAATTAGTGTTGGTTTTGAGGATATCTGAGCCTGCATTTGGATGCTCTATGGATTTTGAGACTAGTAATCTGTTGGTCAGCTCTGGCAATAAACAGAAATGTTTCCAGAATCATACCACTTTTGTGCAATAAAAGGTATAAAGTAAACAAATTGTTACAAAAATTGACGAGAGTTCAAATTTATTTTAATACTGAAACTCTGTGACATGTTTCGTGGAATATCCTTGCATCCCAGCAGTTATGTAAATTCAATATATGTATGCTTGAATGGAAAATATGGAGATATTTACATTCTGTTCCCTTAACTGTTAATTTAAATCCTGCCTGCAATGATACAGTTGGATAGGCTTAATTTTTAAGGTGTGAAGTTTTTAAGGTTGCATCAAATAAGCAATCAAATTGGTTTAACTCAATAAAGTTAAATGTTATTGACTTCTCCAAAGTACTTTTTTTCAGTATGCTGGGGAAAGTAACATAATAATGGGCTTTTTACTCCAGTAAATGCCACTTTGAGTGAATTACTCTTTCCTAGATTAACTCCATTATTCATTCAGCTTTTATTTAAGAATCCCATAAAGGTTTGCCAGAGTAACAACTAAGTGGTCAGGCATTGATTCATATTTCTTTAGAAGTATTTAATGTTGTGGGCTGGTAACAAAATACCTGCTCCTTCATCCTCCCCCCACTCACGCCTCCTCTCCCCCGCAATTGTCTCTGATGGGCAATATGATTTGTCCTAAGATAAGAATATCAAATACGAATTGCAGGGGGGACTCCAGATGATCACATAATGAATGCATTTCAGGGATGAGGGGAGCTGTGATGGTTGTGATGGGCTTTGGTGCACACTGGCCTGCAAAAGGGTACAAAATGCTGCTGGAGACTGAGCCAACTGATCTCCTGAGGCTGCAGGCAGCTTCCAGATGGATCTGCCCCCACCCACACCATTCCCTTCACCATCCTTATCCCCCACCTCAAGGCAGGGAAGTCTGCCAGGTACATCCAGCCATAACACTGGCAAGACTCACTTCTGAATGGATAAGTGTTATGACCCTGGTCACCTACAGAGATAAAATCTTAAAGTAGTTCTGTAGGTACTTTGTTGCTTTGTAACTGCATTCTGCAAGGCCAAAGCCTGTGCATTTCTAGGGTCTGTTCCTATTTTATCTCTTTAGATCCATTTGTATTATATACTGCATTGACAATATTTAGATACTTTATTAGCAATAAATCTAAAAATAATCATCCACATAACCTAATGGAGAGGCTTTTCTCTACTGCTTTGTCACATTAAAACTGAGAAGAGCCTGGGCCTATCTTTTTGACACTTGTCCTTATTTGTATGCATTAATAAGGTTGCCTCTTCATCTTGTTGAGCTTAAAGGAAGAAATGCTTGACTAATAACCAGATTCCTTAGGCCCATCTTCCCTCTAAGGCTTTATCCCAAGGCACTTTACCAAACAGATCCCTGAAGGGGTCAAGTCAACTCTCCTGAATTCCAGGGTAGTGAGCTTTCTGTGCACCCTGCTCACTGCCCTAAGATCTTGGACTCCATTTCATGGTCCCTGCAGCCAAAGCTGCCTTTGAGCTTCACATCCCCCACCAGCCTCTCCTTGTTGGTGAAAACAAAATCCAGCATGGCACCTCTCCTTTTTAACTGCTCCATCACTTGGAGAAGGAAGTTACCATCAAGGCATTCCCAAAAACTTCTGTTGGAGTTAACTTTCTTCATAGCAGCCCTCATGGTCCTCTGTTTTGGTTTCTTACCAAAACACTGTTGATTACACTGATATTTTGACTATTGACAGGTAGGACTTGCACAGTGCCAAGGCCTTCTCTGTCTCTCACTCTGGTCTACAATAAACCTGGTTATGGTGGACAAATGATTGTGAAGGAACACAGTGCAGACAACTGACCTCAACTGGCCAAAGGAATATTCCATACCATATTGCACCATGAGCATAATTAAAACCATAGCAGAAATGGGTTTTGGATAGGTAGCCATTGCTTGGGAACTGCTTGCTCATCAATGTGTTTGTGGGATGTGGTAAGTGTCTTTGAATCAGTTTGTGGTTTGTTTTTGGGTTTTTTCCTACTGCTTTCCTTTGCTTTTTTTATTGTGTTAACACATTTATGCTCCTCCAATTCTCTTCCCCATCTTGCTGTAGGGGTAAGTGAGTGAGCAATGAGATGAGGACTTGCCTACCAGCAAGGGCCAACCAAGCACAGCTAGCTGGTAAATATGGATGCATTTTTGAGAGCTGAAAATCCAGTAAGTTTCTATTCTTACCAGTCGTTACATCGATTACTGTGACATTCAGAACTTAATCAGATTACACACATACCACTGACAGTTTTTAATTTTGGGGGTTTTTTAGTGTCGATAATTTGTCAAGGAAATACTGGAAATGCAAAACTCTATAACTTATCTAGGAAAGCATTTTTAAACATACTTCACTCCAAACATAGCTAACACTGTGAAAAATACAATGAGACTTAATGTTTGATTCAATGAGAGTTGGATTACGCATGAAGTTAAAAATGCATTTTAATATTTTTCTGGACTAGCACCATGCAACACGTGTTCTATCCAATTTGTAGATCTACAAATAAGGAGGCCACTTTGAAGTCCACATACTTACAGGAGTGAAAGGAGGATTTTTAAGGAACCGGGTGTATTTAACCTTGATTTGATAAAAAGCATAGAAAGAAAAAAAAAAATCTCTGTGCAGTAACATCCATTTGGCTGGATTTCAAATGGCTGCCTGGCTGAGCTCCAGATCTCTTCTCATTACAATTTCAGCACTGTGGGATAGTTAAAGAGTAGAGGAGAAACAGCCCGTGTTTAAAGTAATGTTGCTTATATTGCTGCTTAGCCAAGGAATTAATAGCTGGCCTCTGGGGAGTGTGGCTGGCATCTGGTTCATGGCATGATTGAGGGCGCTGCTACAGAGGCTAGAATACTAGTTATCTTATTAATAAGTTGCCCTCATGTGCATGTTTATTACATACTATACCTTCTGTCAGAACTATTCTTTGTATGCAGAGTCTTTATTTATGGTTCTAATTCCTTTTGCATTTTTTGTCTACAGTGACCAAAGATAAACACTGAAAGGTAGATGTACTGTATAAAAAAATGTCTGGCTGATTGACTGAGTGAGACAATATTCATATTTATATTGTGTATATCACCCAAGGTCCCCTTGGGGCTTTCCTGTAATTATAAGAAGTAATAACATATTGCCTTAAAGAGCCAACATAAATGCTAAATCCTGAATTTATTAGCCTGTACACTCTGCATTAGCACTCTCCAATTTTAAAAATGCCAAAGCAAAAACCATTCATGTATCACAAGGATAGAAATAGCCAACAGGGATTTTAAAAAATCTGGTGGAAAGATACTGTGGAAAAGATAGATTTATAGAGAGGAAATAATAATATGATTCTGCTTCAGATTTTATTTGCTGCAAAAAGAGTATTTTTATGGCTTCATCTTCATCACAATTCCCACTCCTGCCCATGCTGTCACAGCGAGTCACTGGATGTTGTTGCCATAGCGACAGCAAATCGGGGGGAAAATCTGCTTTTTGAAAAATCAAGTTTACAAAGACAACGATAATGTTAAAATCATTGGTTTAACTCTAATGTCACTCCACCATTTGTAAATCAAGTTCAGTTTCCCTGAAGCTAGTGAAGTTGTGCCGTTAAAAAATTGGTCAATATAAGATCATATTCAGAACCAAAAATGAACTGATTGTAAGGAGTAGAAGTAGACCCAGAAAAAACATGTATAATGGTTGAGTAGGTTTTAGCAATGAAAGTGGATGTAAAATGTTATCTTGAGTTAGAAGTTCAGGTCAGACTCACAATTTGCAGCTGATCACATTTCCTTCGGTGGGTTTGCTGGATCTGGACACTGTCAGGCTCTGTGGCTGAGCTACCTCTCCAGTGCAATACCTAGTTTTGAATCTCTGCTTTGTCATCTCAAGTACCAACTTCTTTAGAAGAACAGTGTTTAAACAGTATGCAAGTGAGAAACTAAGATGGTTTTCTGGAGTAAGAATTGCAGATGAGGTTTTAAATAACATGCTTCAGACAGGTTAATTTCAGTGACCAGCTGGAGAGCTTTTCTATTATCAACAAGTGAAGTGTTTGCTGGTCTACCATAACTGCAGATTTACCTTTTTATTTAACGTAGTTGTCATCTCTTTTTTCAGCTCAAAATCTTGGAATCTTCTTTACGTTAGACTTTACTATCCTTACTCCCCAACATTTACCCTGCCCAATACTGATTTAATGATGTTTATTCTAGCTTTTTGTGTCATTGAAAGTTGAGTACAGCTTTCAACACAATGCTTTGTGTTGCAGAAGCAGTGAGAGAAGTGTTTGACTAGAGGGACTAACCAGAAGTAGGAATGTGCAATAGGCTGGCTCATAAACTTTTTTTTTACATGTAGGTACAATCTTTTGAAAGAGCCAAGCTGTGTCTAACGTGCCCGCTGGGGCTTATGCAGCCCTGTGGCATGGCATTTCTACCCAACAAATCACTGTGTCTCCAATCAAACTGTCAAGTTGTATACAGACAATTTCAGAGAAGCAGGAATCAATTAGGTCAAATATAATCTCAAACAGCTCAAATGTTGGCAACAAAGGTGAGAGAATCAAGGACCACTTTTCAAATTAATGAATTAATAAATTAATGAACAGTCAGATCCGAGTATAAAAGCTATTTGATGATCTGAGTTTTGCTGTGGGATTGAGCACCTTTCAAGAATTCTCAGTTTTAACCACATCCCAGCAGTGGGGAGTACATTTTATTGGGCATTCTGCCCCATATTTGGTTTCTTACTCTTAGGTAAGAAGATAGTAAATACTTGTAATATTTATTGGTGGTGGTGAACTACTGGTTATTCTCATACACCAAATGACACCTAAAGCTGAATATTAAGATCCTGTATATTTGCTGTTAAAGGTGTCATTCATGGCATGTGTTACACTAATAAGTAAAGATAAATTCACAAGGGTGTGACTGGTAGATTGCCACACAAATTTATTTTGAGATCATTATAAATACACTTGAGAAAACCAAGGTATCACAAATGATCTGGGACAAATATAACAGTAGCATATTTCCAAACTATATGCCGTATGAAAATCAATGTGAGAAGACCTTGAAGGTATTGTTTTCTATTGTCAGAACTTCAAGAAAAATGTTATTGAACATATGCACAGTGGCAGAGGAGAGTGGTACAAATGAGGAAGAGAGTAACAGTGAAACTTCAAGTAATTTCATGCATATGGGAGAATAAATGAATAATCATCTGCTGATGGTAAATATGTCACAGTTATAATGATTTCTTGGACAGGAAATGGCTAGTAGGGGCATTACTTTTCTGTAACATTACTTCACGTAACATCTGTAATTTCTTCAAAAAACATTTATACCTTAATGAATTGTCAGCAGTCTTTCATTAAGTATGAGTTATTTTGAAATAATTTCTCATGCGTAACCTGAAAAACACTGTGAAGGTTTGATGCCACTTTATACCAAGACTTCATCCCTCTGAAGTAGCTGTATTTTTTTCCATTAATTTCACTATAATCAAAATCCTGCCAAAATAAGTCTTCCTGCTGTAGACACAGAACTGTATATAATCTGGTCTGGGACATTTTTTTTTCTTCTTTTTCTGTAATCAATAACCTCCTGCTGTTATTATTCATGTTCAATGAACTTTTAAAATGCAGGAATGAAACTAAAGATCAAATTTTCAAGTAATGATTAAGCAAGGAACAATAGCAGTGAGATATCTTACAGCAAAATAAAAGATGAGCCAATTAATATCTAGAGAAAGAAGAAAATATAATCACTATTTATCATTTTCTACCTTCTGCAGAAGGCAGTCTTTTAATAATCAAGATGCCTTTCTTATTACAATGCTTCAGCTTAAAACAGTTTTCCCAGTTTTTGATTTAGGATAACAAAAATGTGAAGCCAAATGTTTATCTGAGTATATAATTAAACGTTTTTGTGTCCATGTGCTGTTTTGATAGATATAAGAAACGTTTAGAAGTTACAGAGGGGAAAAATGCAGCTTTCAAAAATGTAAAAACCTTATTAACTTCAGTTATGAGAAGATTTTTAATAAAGAGATTCCAGAATGGTTTATTAAAATAAATTTGTAGTACTATTTGAAAGACATGCAAACTAATGTATTTCAGTGTATTTTAAAAAAGCATGCATATATTTCTGTATTATTATTTGTAGGGTTTGAGTGGTTTTTAAAATTTTCTCATGAGATATTCCAAAACTTCCCTGAGTTCAACTGGAATTTTGCTTTTGACTTCAATGTAAAAAAAAAATCATATGCAAAACTTTGTGAATTGAAGTTTCTAAACATTTGATCTGAAAACTGCAAATAGAATTAGTTACGCTCATATCTCAATTCTGAAAAGAAAATGGGCTTGGTAATTTTCTGTAGATTTGCACTTAAGAACTTAAAAATTATATTTTTTCTAGACCATGAAGACAATCATTCGAGATGAATATCTTGAGATTATGAACTCTTAAAACAAAGAGATTAATTATTTAAAAAGAAGCCAGAGAAGAGATAATGGATTACATTTTTTTGACCTTATGCTTTAGGAGAATTGATCTTGTAAAATGAAAATGAATGATTTCTCTGCTTTAAAGGGTACTATACTAATACTCTCTGACCCTTTTCAAAATTATGGTTCAATCATTATAAATATACTTTCCAGATTAACCAGGAAGCATTTTTTCAACATCAAGTAGGTGATCCATATTGTGAAGGATCACAATAACTGTAGCACACACCCAATAGTATAACATACATATACAACTAGTAGCTTCTGTGACTGCTGTTTCATTTTGAACTGGATTGAACTGATTTACTTGAAATTAGACCAAAAATTCAAGGAAAAACAGGCCTATTGAGAACTAAGACAAGTTAAGTGAGATGAAATTAAGTGAGTTGAACTTCATTACAATACAGAAGTTGTTTAAAAAACTAAAGCCTCAGAAGACAAGCCAAATATTATTTATAAAACTTCAGTTTATAATTTTAGACAAAATAAATGGGCAAAGTGTGGGCTTAAACGCAGAATACCATCATAGTACTCTTTCATTTTAAATAGGCAAATCTGATTTTTTCTTAGCATTGGCAATATTTTAAGGAGGAACGTGGATGTCATCATTCATTGAAATTTAAGTTCATGTTTACATGTAGATTTTTAAAAAACATTACTTTATACTTTATTTCTTCCTTCACCCCAGATAATTATTATGTGACAAGAAGTACTGCTAGTACACTAGTACTGATAAAAGGGATGTGTGATCGTGTTGTGCCCCATTGCTCTGTCACTATGATATTTGCAACATTTTGATGGATTTTGTCCTAATCATAACTCCACAAGGTACATTCAAAACAGAGGTTTATCTCAAATCTGAAGTTCACTGCCCTATTCATCACCAGGTATTTTTAGTTAACTCAAAGTAAATGTCAGAATTATGAAAAATCTTGGCATGTGTTATGGAATATTTCAGAAGAAGTTGCAGTTAAATACTTAGTACCAGTGTCCTGCTGGGTATCATTGCATGGATCTGTATGGAATGTGTGAGAGAGGTATTGACAAATACTTCAATTCTTGTTAATAGGAATAGACAGAATTCTCCACATTTAAACTTCAAAAATTCACTGCCTCGAGCATCAGCTAATTCATGTTTCTGAACCACAGAATCATACAGAATAATTTACAGAACAATTTAGCCTCTAGTGCTTCTAATCGTGCCTATCGAGCTCAATTTTTGTCTTCTTTAATCAAATGTAAAACTTTCCATAAATGTCACTGCTGTCTTTGAATGCCCTTGATCCTTAGCAGGTTTGCTGTAGTTGCACAGGGTTGATCATAAAGTATTCTACTCACATGTGTAGGGACAACACCAAGAGGGCATCTGAACTGACAGTTTACCCGGTAACAATTCCCTCTGACACGTGCAATGATAGAAGATGGAAAGGAATTTGGTCATGCCCTGGGCTATGAATTGGCTCAGTTCCATTCACATAAATGGCTAGGCTGCATCAGTGTGTACAGAGAAGCTTTCTCAATAAAATAAGCATAATCTTCCTAAAATCAAAAGAAAAGCCCTAATAAAGGCTTTTGTTATGCATGTGCCACAACTTCTTTTCCCTCCTGTGTACATGCTCTGCCTGTGATGGCCCAGCATCCACAGGGTTAATAGGGATGTTCCATCCTTCTCCAGTTTAGGTGCTAGATCAGTCAAACAAAACTTTGTGTGCTCCTCTGTTATGGTGCATTGATACACCTAAGAACATTACCTTAAGTCTGCACATTCTACAATGTGCTGAACTCCTCTCCTGTGCCACTCTTATACAAGTATAATTCCCCTGATTTTGCATTTGTTCTTCATATACTTATAAATGAGAATAAAATGAGCCCCAGTGTCTCTGTAGCATAGCTTCTTCATATTTGTCATACTTTCTGCTCTTAATTTTAAACATTTCAAGTGCTGGAAAAAGATTCATATGAGGCATGTAAATTGGTAGCACTGTATCCTTTTATTCTTTTATTTCAGGAGCACTGTACCGGTGCCAACTCATATTGGTTTATAACGGGGACTTATTCATCCTTTTATTTTGTATGAATGAGAAACACTGTATAGTGTTGTTTTGCACATTTCTAAGATCTGGAAGGGGGATAGACAGAGTAACAAATCTTCCATTAACACTACTGAATTTATGTCTGTCCCAGAGTAAGACTTTCCGGGGTCTTAGTTTTTTGGTAAGAGGAACCACAAAAACATACTCTTTGTAGTAAATTCGGGGTGTTTCGTTTCATTAATGTACCCATTACAAGCTGATGGAATTTTAAGTCATGTCTGCAGAAGCAGTCATGTGGATGGCAGGCGAACACTAAAGTATGAAAAACCTCTGAAACCTATTCTTATGTTGGTGAGGTTGAAGATTTTTATTGCATTAATACAATGTACATTAGAAAGTCATACCACAAATAAGCCTTAGGAGTATTAAAATATATTTAGTCTGGGGTGAGAGAACAAGGTTATATTTCTTTCTAGTTTTTTCAAGTGGGCACTGATAAGAAGATTTCCTTAAGTTTTCCAGAAAATGTAACTATTTGTCTCATTAATTTCAATTAAAAAGCTCTAAAATAATATTCATTTGAACATGAAATCAACTCTAGACTAAGGACCACTGAGAAGATCCAAACCTTCTATCTTTTCAGGGTTTTAGAAAATGGCATCTGGCTTCCCTTCAGCATAGTTAAAAGGCTTCTGTTTGAGTTCTGTATAAACAGCCTCTTAGAGGGCTCTGAAAAATGACAGACAAAAATGAAAGATTAAATTTTAATTTATTCCCATCACTCCATATATTCTCTGGTGTATGGCATGAGGAATTGCATGTGGTACAGTGCTAATCCAGTGTTGGCAGCACTTCCAGTTACTTAAACATATTTAGAAATGTTTCCAGGTGACTAAATTTGAACTTTTCAAACTCTTTTCCATTAATGGAAAATTATAGCTTGCAGTCTCATTTCGCTTTAACTAGCATTGTTTCTCCACTGATATTTTAAACACAGTGGGAAGAGACTTCTCTACTCCTTATGAAAAAGTGACCATGGTGGTGGGGAAGTCACTATCTTTTAGGATTCAGCACAGTGAAAGAATGTACATGTGAACCCCAATGCTTTGTCTTCCTGTATACCTACAGGTTAGGTTTCACATTTCTGTCTGGCATAGCCATTAGCAATCTGGTATTCCATACTGCTGATGTTAAGTGTTTTATCGGTTACTTATAGGTAATATGACCTTAAAACTAATTTAAATCTCTTTAAGGTAATAAATTAGATTGTACATAAGCAGGACTTTTATTTAGGTCAAGTCATGGCAGTGAAAGGATACAAAGATCAGTAGCAACCCCCATTAAAAAAAAAATGTCCCCCCCAACCACACAAAAACCATCATTTTTTATTTACATAGAAGTGTAGCAGGAAATGAAATAAGAGTAGAAACACTTAAACAAGTAGAACATGCATTTCAACACTGAACATTTTGGTGTGTGGCCTCTCAAGTGGAATGGCCCAGCTCTGTATGCCTGGTCTGCAAATCCAGGGAGGTCTGGAGCCTCGCAGCCTGTTGAGCAAATGCACCATGAGGGTCAGCCAGTGAGGTAACAGAGATCGCATTAGTCTCAAATTTCTCCATTGGATGGCTTTTGCAAAGCATCCTCTCTGGCCCTGAATTTTCTCCTGAAGCTCTTTCTCCAAGAGCTGAACAAGCTTCATCTGGAGGCAATCACCTTCTGTAGTAGCCATGCTCCCTTAAAGCATGTAATTATCACCACCTGCACCAATGCCCAGTTATAAGGTGCTTCTGCATCTGCTTTGGAAAAAAACCCTGTCATCCTGGACTGCATAGGACTGAAATTCAACCTTCCTCTAAATCCACAGCCTTCCTAGGTATTCTGTCTGGGGATCTTGTCTCTCTCTAATCAGCATTCCCCTATCCGTGGGTTTTAATTAACAGATTAGGCAGCTGAAGTTTGGAATTTTGATACCTAATTTACTGTACCTAACTCCGGTACTTAGGTGCCATTCTGGGCATCTAGGTCTTTTTCAGATCTGAATTCGGAAATTTTATTATGTTTCTTGCGCTGCAGAAGAGGAGCATATATTGATGCTCTTTGTGGTTTTCTGTGATTTCTGAAGAAGACTCTGGAATCTGTTAGTATGTAATCTTTAGTATGTAATCTCATACTAAACATATGTCAGGAGCCAGCAGAAGAGATGGATTTGGGTGTGACAGCAACCACCAGAGCAGAGGACTCACAAATCCAAACCCTGTCCAGTTGCAGAGGAGGGGGGTCCTGTGGGCACAGGTCAGAATGTGGGTCACTACCCTGAGGCAGTGCTGACACCTGGCCAGGCAGGGAGCCTGCAGTGAAGCCCAGGTGGAGGCTATGCACAGACAAGGCTATTCTAGACTATCAGATCACAGTCTGTTTCTTTTTGACTGCATGCTACCTGTTTTAGTCAGTCCTGACATGTACGTGACATGCTGGCACGTAACAAACTTTTTTTACGTCCTGTCAATACATCATCCAAATGTGATACATTGTGTTTCCCAATTATTATTTTTATTTTTCTGAATAAATTCTTTACAAAAGCATTTTAACTTGGGGTTCACACTGTAAATTGCAACTGTTTATTTTTCTACAACATTAAATTAGTTCTCTGTAGAGGCTTTTGTATTTTGTCTGTATTAAGGTCTTGTACCAGCATAGCTACATTTCCTGTGACATCTACAATAGGTACAAAATATTCATGGTAATTTTTTTTTTC
>VWZQ01008663.1:214087-244074 GCA_013397015.1 Myiagra hebetior | reverse complement strand
CATATTCTCTGCAATATTTCTGGATGGTCCCTGCCAGGGAAACCAACCTGGCGGAACTCAAATCAAGTCAAATCAAATTAAGTCACTTTCTAATGCCCGTGACTTAAAATGTCAGAGAATGGGATCATTGATCATAGATGTACAAAAATAAAGAATATGAAAATCCTGAAACTTTCCCACNTGTGACTGTAAGCATTGGGTGAATAAGAAAGAATCCTGTTATTTCCAGCACTTGGACACTGCTGGCTGTTCCAGCAGCACTCCCAATTAGACCAGTTATCCACAAGATGGTGTACTAACACAAACTACCAGCATTCATTTTTCAAGAGAAAACATTCTAAACTGGAGGAATAAGGAAGAATCCTTTCTACTGACTGTGAAAAAAAAATTCTTATGCACAAATTTTTATCAGTATCTATTTCTGATGTCTCTCATGAAATTTTCATTCCCATTCATTCCCATTCACCTATGTAGCTGCTTGGTGATTTCTAATAGCTACAGTAAATATTAAAAATGTTTCTTTTAAATCCTGGAGCACTTTCTTATCTACTTAAAGATGATTAATGGCCCAGGATGCCACAGAAAAACACCATTTTGTAGCTGGTGAAAAGATCCTTCAATTGTGAAGACATGATAACCAGTTTTTCTGAAATTCTTTTTCCGGATATACCAGATAGGACATATCAGCACATGATAGTGACTAAACTGGTCATATCCCAGGTCTTGTAATAATCAACATGTGGCTTGTAATAACCCTCCAGCTGTGTATGATAGTCCCAGACACTCACTTGTCTGTTCTTGTCTTCTGTCAGAGTTTGTTCTGATAATAGACTGTGTCTGAGATTTCTTAATTCCTGCTGATAAAAGAACCATATGAGATACTTGATGTCTTCAGAATATTGGTTTTTAAAAGCCAGTGGAAACATCAGTATATCAAGGATTTCTAAATACATGGACCTGCATTTTTTTGCAAATGCTTTTCATTTAACATCTCTAAAGATGCTAAATATGAAAATTTTCTAAACATCAAATAAGATACATTCATTCAAACCTGAAAGTTCAAAATAAATAGAAATCAGTGTAAGTAGCTATTTTTCCTTATTTATGCTGTAGGCAGTATCTGTGTTCATCTGAGTATATGTATAGCCTAACATAAAAATAATGTATCCAAAATATCAGAGTCTGATCTAGTAAAAGTTTTATTATTACGTGTAGTTTTTAGGCCTGAATCTGATGCACAGCATTAAGTTAAGTTGAGAATGTTGGGTGGTTTAAAACTTTAAAGCTTTTTTAAACAATTTCCGCTTTCACCTGTTGACTAGGTTTGCCTTAGAATGTGCTACAAAGTGAAATTAAAGACAAGGAGCTCTAGAGAAAGTGAGTTCAGAGCAGGTTGTCCACTTGTTTTTCTCTCCACTTAGAATGCTGTTTTCCATTAAAACAGTTAAGTGATTTGACTATTCCTGGCAATATCTCAGTTTGGTACTGTTTTCTGTGATTCTGGAAATGAATATAAAACCTAAGTGTCAAAAAGCTTTGGTTAATTTTAAAATAATTTAGCACCTCAAGAATACCATTTGTTTTCAGTTTTAAGCATCAGCCATATATCCAGCTACCTTTTTCTAAAATCATATTGATGCATTGCCATTTTATTTAATCCAGTAGCAGCAATAGTCAAACCCTGCCTGCCCTCCGCCCCCCAACAATCTTGCAAACTAGGAAATAAATGCCCTCATTGAACTTGACAATCAGTCTGTATTCTGTATTTAAGCCTATAGAAGATGGCCTAAAAAGGCAAAATACAAATCTGAATACCCTCTTCTTAATCGGATATAGTGAAATATAAAAGTAAAGATGTAAAACTTTTATAGTGGATGTAGTGAAATGTAGGAGTTTCTGTAAAACTTCCAGGTGTGACAAACTACAGGCCAGAGCACTTTTTCTGGTGCCTAGGGAAGTACATCTTGTTCTGGTGGTATACCAGAGCATAGACACCTGGGTCACAGGGTAGTACAGTTATCTTTTTTTTAGTTTGGTTTTTTTTTCCCCTGAAACACATTAATATTTTTAAAGTCAGATTTCAAAATCCCATGGTAACTAGCAGATTTCAATGTTCTTCTGGGGCAGAAATGTGAGATTTTTGCTATGCTTCTGCAGTCTTCCAGTCATGGAAGGATCTAAATTCACAGAAATGAAGCTATATGTTAGAAATCAAGGTGCTTACTAATGTGGTGGATAAGTCAACTTAGATTAATTGCACAGTAAAGAATTGGTATTGACCTAGAACAAGTCATCAGATACAGCTGTCCAATTTAAAAAATGGTACTGGTTGCACAGCTAATTTAATCAAGAAAGTAGATTTTTTTTTGAATGGGGAAAATATATTTTAAATTGTTACGAAGATATTATTTGTACATTTTTACTAGTTTCCTAGCATAGTAAAACAGGATTGTTATTTAAATTTTAATTATTATTTAAAATGGGGGCTGGTTTTCATCTTAGTGAGGTCACTTGTTGATGTTTCACTGGTGTCTTCTCGCTGGTATTTAGTGATAGAATATGTGGAAATATTTCAAAGATGCTCCAGGAGAGGTTTAGACTTGGACATCAGGAAGCATTTCTTTACCAAGAAGATGGTTGAAAATTATAACACACTTCCTAGAGAGATGGTTGATGGCCCAAGCCTGGCAGTGTTTAACATGCATTTGGACAATGCCCTCAATAATGTGTTTTAACTTTTGGTCAGCCCAGAAATGGCCAGGTAGCTGGACTACATGATTGTTGCAAATTCCTTCCAAATGAACTATTCTATTCTATTCTATTCTATTCTATTCTATTCTATTCTATTCTATTCTATTCTATTCTATTCTATTCCAGCAGTAGATGTAATTAATTTGGTTGTTTTCAGTGGAATGGTTCCTCATGTTCACAGAAACAGAATAAACACTTTGGGGAGTAAAAATTGTCAGAATTTCAAAATGTAGCAGCATAGATTATATGAATCCTTCAATCCACATGCTATGTCAGTTTTTTGTCATTCACTGAAATGTCTTGAAAATGGATTCTTTACATTTAAGCATTTTCCATTGACCTTAGAAGGAATAAGCCAAATACTTTTGCTTCAATAGGTCAGCTGCAGATCCTAGTCTGTAACAAAACCAGCTAGAAAACTAAGTTCCAAATTTCCTTATCTGAATGCTAAAAACCCCAACAAAACTAGACCAGGAAACAGGTGTGGAAGCATACATGAGGACAAGATTACATGATGTAAAAAGTCTTGGGAAAATATTAGACGCTTTAATTGTTATTATCCCATTGAACTCTTACCTCCCTTATGTCTCCTTTGATGAGAGACTTTAACAATGCCTAGTTTGGAAGAGATGCCTTGTCTGAGGTTGTACTTTAGAGGAAGAGGTACGATGAGCTTTGAACCAGTGCCTTGCCTCTGGGGTGAACAGTATTGCACAACACTTCTTTCCTGTCGATTGCTGTGAACAGTAATTCTGAGTCAGTTGCTGCATGAGTATTGAGTTTATTGTAAGCAAGGAGCTATAAATGTATATACCTGTAGTGAGCACCGTGCCTAGGTTGACCATAGTTAACTCCTCTGCTGGCTGAAGCGCTCCTTTCCTATTCAAGCTGGAAATGAAGAGAAAACTTTAGAGACTTCTACAGGACGAATGAACATTATGGGAAATGGAGTTTCCTCTTGCAATACTTTTAATGGTTTTTATTCCTTTCTCATTTTTCTTTTATTGGAATTTGCTGGCTACCTATCCATCCCGTTAAATAATGCTACTGCTATGATCATGATTTACAGTTATTGCTTCTACTTTTACAGGGGACTTGCAGAAATAAATAAAGACGTGGCAATTGATTAATTTACGGCTCGTGCTCGTTGCAAATCAGAAATGAACAAAACATTAGCAAAGAACGAAAGATGATTGTAGGTTATTTCAAAAGTAGGACTGCTAGCTAATTTTAAAAGATTTCTCCAATAGGTAGCTTTAAATAGTACTCTAGTGTGGAGGGGCAGACCCCAAATGTGGCAGCTGTCTGTCACTCTGACACCGCNAGCCCTGCCTAACCCGCGGCACCGAGCCTGTTGAGGCGTCCAGGGTCCTCGGGCCGGCGTCCTACGCTGAGGGCAGTTAAGGATTGCCAGGCGACACTCTAGAAACTAATACTGTCAGTACTTGGGGTTGATATATTTTGCATTTGATTGCAATGCTTCAAATTCAAGCATTAAACAAACCTACTTTCAGTTTGGTGTTTCAATTTTGTAGCTCAGATATATGATTAATTCCCCAGATCTTGGGGAATTACTATGGCTATCTACTCTGTCATGTTGACTCTGCTTGTACAATCCAGACATTTTAATGAAATCAGACATCTTCTTTCAAGGTATCCTGCTTCTAAAATTTCTGTGTAGTTACCCTTCACTTTTATGCCCTACTCTAGAGGACATGTAAATGCAAGTACTAGGTAATAAAATCTCTTAAATAGAAGGCATTACATTTATGTTTTGCTGTCTCGTAATATTTGCTTCAGTAAAGATTATTTCTACTTATCTCATCAGTCATACTGGAGTAGGCCATACAGAAATCATACAGACAGTATTTGGTATATGAACTTCTGTGAATGATTGAGTTTTTTTAGAATGTGTTGGCGTTATCCTCTGTTGGACCAGTGTCAGCTTGGGAAAAATACATATATCCTGACCTTTTGCACATATACCTGTAATAACTTGATTTTTACTGTTGTACATGTGTTCTGTTATAACCTGAAAAGTGGAAGTAGTGTCTTAAACAATGCATCTCTATAGATTTGGGTCTCCTGACCTGTGAAGTTAACTTTCACTCCATGATCAAAGCTTCCCCTTCAGCTAATGCATTGTGTAGGCTCTCTTCCATGTAGCACTCATTTCTCTATCTGAGGAAATCTGTAGAAACAGAAAAGATTAATTAGTCTGAACAGCAATAAAAAATAAATTAAGACTGGTTTAAAAATCAAATGTCAAATATTTCTTCTCCTGATTTCTCACTTTGTCTGTCTTTCCATTTACGTACCCATTAACCCAAAAAGTTCTTGTGCACCTATTCCCAGAATTTCTTCTCAGGAAAATTGCTAAGCCATTTGAAATCATACCTGCTGTGATTTCCTGTGCCTCTGTGGCTGGGAGGAAAAGTTTGCAAGGACCATCCCTGGAGTCCTGCTGAATTTGCTCAGCAGATGGATTTCAGCTTGAGCACTCATCCCTTGCCTGCCTGTTCCCAGCCTCGAGTCCTGTACGACTCTGCTCGCTAGAGTGTCCTGGGCCTGTGCCTCCTCGGTGAGGACACAGATAGTCTGCCACCCTCAGCTTTGGCTGCCACAGCTGGTCCCACTGGTCACTTCCTGGGTGTTCACATGCAAGTTGGAACCACCTTGCTTTTTTTTCCAGAGCTCATTTATACCTCAAGGGACAAGGGACAGTTTTGCAAAGCGCATGCAAGCCGTAAAGGTCAGGCATCGACAACTCATCTCTCATTTTCGTTATTTGTCCTTTACTGGAAATTTCCCTTCAACCTATGGTGGAATATATTCAGTTATTCCTCTGAAGAATTAGGAGATCTACTTTGAAATGTCCTTGAGTTTCTAAAATTATGTATACTTGCTTGACTTTGAGATGCTGGTATTAAGTTTTAAGAAATAAGAAGTTAAAAACATTCATTCTATGAGATCTATCATGAACAGATTAGGTGCTTCTCCAGGGGACTGCTGTTCTTTCAAGTGAACTTCAGAAGCTCAGATTAACCAGTGGATCTTAAGGAAAGTACTCAAAACTGAAGTTTATGTGTTTTCTTTTTCTCCTTTCTCCCAGTTGCTTTAGGCTGAACCTTTCTCTCTTTGTCAGGACAAATATATAGTATTGTGAAAAAACCCACACTTTCCTCAGAGCTGCAAGTTATAAAGAATTCCTTTTCTTTGTGTTGGTAAAATTGCAGTTTGTCTGTGTGCCTTTAGAAAAAGAGAATGTCCCGTCATTTATTAGTCGCAATATTTTGTTTTCCAGCTGAAGACTACAGACATGTTCTTTATGTGTAGGGAGCAGATTTTCTTCTAGCGGTTTAAGGCTGATAGGCCAGGAACAAGACACATTCTAAGGCCTTTTTGCACTGTATTTTGTTATTACATAAACTACTGACTTGTTATTTTTGTGTTTCCTCCTTAGTTTGTATGTGGCTATAATGTATTCCCAACAGATTTTTGTCTGCTCTTTAAAATGTCTGCAGAACTTTAAAGCAAATCTCCTCAAAATGTTTGGTTGTTTTTAGTCTACAAACTGTGTCATAAACTATGTCCAAAAAGATATCTATGTAGTGAAAAGGATGGAATTCACAGATCATTGCTTTCTTGAAAAACACCAAAAAATAATAATTGTTGCTACCTTTTTGCATGAGTGTGTTTCTGTCAGAAATTTCCCTTTAGAATTTTTCTAATTCTATTTATTTCTTTCAATCTATCTAATATATTAGTTGATTATTATTTATTAATATTTTTTCCAAAAAAGTAGAAATAACTAGAATTAGAAAAATGAAGAAATTAAACTGCATTTGAATATTTTAGTAATTTAATTAACAGGGTTAAGTCAATTTTTTTTTCCACCAGGGGTCTGATTTTGTGAGCTGTTGATAGCCTCTTATGTCCTCAAATTAAATTTATAGCAGCAGGCAGGTTTTTTGAATGCAGATTGGGAATAAATGTTCTGAAAAATGTTTCTTGGTTGTGAAACATTCTGGTCATTCAGAAGGACTGAAGCACCTACATGTGGGAACTAAATTTTTTTGTGGTAATCAATCCCCAGTGCTCTGGGAAATCTGGCAACTGGACCATTTTTGAAACTTTCAGCTAAACCAACTTGCTCCTTCTGCTTGCTGTTTTCATGTATATAAATATTTATAATTATTGATTTCCCTAGAAATAGAAAACAGCAACAATAAATAATGTAAAAGTTGTAAGCTTCTTCACTCTTGCTTTAAAACCCACAAACTCAGTACTAAATATGGATTAAAAAGTATTGTCACCATTTTCAGGAAATATTACGGGTAAAAACCAAAAATTCTATTCTTACCACTTTGAAAAATACAAAGAAAGATTGTTTAGAGCTCAGCCCATGCCCGTGTCAGGGAGGGAGCTACTTTGGACTGATGCACAAGCAAGAGAGAAAACAAATTTGCACATATTTGCATGCAGAGAGGTTGCTGCCTATGGAAGAAAGGCCTCTATGAAATCTTCTGTGCATGTAGCAAGAGATCAAGAAAGTTTTGCTCGACATGAAGAATAATATCCATAGCTCAGGAGATGTGAGGAAAGGAAAAAAGAGAGTGAATCTTTAACGATGTCTGGGACTGTGGGGAAAAGGGGGCGGATGGGGAATAGAGAAACAGAAGAGAAGTGTTGATGGGCATGGAAAAGTTGAAGAAGTCTTAAAGAGTAAAGGATAGAAGAGATAAAACAATGTAATAAGACCAGCATGGATATTGTTTTTAAATGTAAGACCAAAGAATGTTGCACATACTGCTTTAGAGAATGCCGAACATCTGATTAGCATATTTTCTCTGCTTGCATTATGAAATACAATTTTCAAAACAAAGAATTAGATATATGTAACCATTGTATTCTAAAGCCTAGTAAAATCCATTAAGGAAGCAATTACAATTAAGAGGAACAGTTCTTAAAAGGATTAAGTTATTTGAACATTAAGGTTTAGGCTGGTGAAATAGAAACTTGGATGGACAACATGGAGCAACTGATCTAAATTAAACTTTTAGTCCTCCACTAAGTGTTTTTGGTTAAGAAGCTGGTATACCTCAGAAGAAAATCAGGTGTTTTAGATTCAATTTTGGCTATGTAACCCTCAAAACCACAATTCTAAATCTAAACTATGGTTTATAGCATAGTTACATCTTAGAAACAAGAGATAAGAAAGTAAGACTGCAGCTCAGAGGATCTGCAAGTAGAATAACTGCTTCCTGTTACTGTCTTTCAGCATCAGTAGAGAAATACACTGTTACCTTCAGGCTCTTTTCATATTGTGATTTGTACATTTTATGTTGATGTAATTTGTTCTGGACTGTCATGGAAACTACCATACTGCCCTTAGACACAGTTATTGTGCCTTTCACTGCACAATTCACGTGTTGCTCAGTGTCCGGTCAGAACTGGAATGTTGTCCAAAAACTGGACTCTGAGACTACTCCAAGGCATTGCTGGCAATAGAGAGAACTGTGACTGAGTGCACAGGTTTGAAAACCTATTTTTGCTTTCTTGCTCTTTTTAGAATACTGATAGTTGTTGAATACACTTTAAAGGCATCTTAAAATGGGAAACAAAGCCACCCAATGATTTATGAGACAGCTGAGCCATTTAAACTCTGTAAGTGTTGAATATTAAAATTTCCATTACTTTTAATTGCTGTAGAAAATGCTCAGTACCTTAAAAATGAGATTTTGGAGACAAACACCAGACTAATAATTCTGTTATCCTCTCCTTTATCTTCCTTAGTTCATGCTTGCACTGTGCTGTGCTGATTCTTGTCTGCTTTCTTTATAAACTTTCTTCACTACATTTAAAGCTAGATGTCAAGGGTAAATGCCCAGTAAGTGGGATTTAAATTCTAAGTTCTTCAGCTTTCCTCTGAGGTGTTATATGTTAAATATAGTAAATTGTGATTGAAGACACATTTACAAAAACAAACTAACCCTAAATCCTCAATAGATCTTTCCACAATTTTAAAATCTACTGTTCTTAAATTGTAAGCAGTGTAATCAGATACCTGTAATTCCTTGTCCTGCTTGTTTGACAGCAGTCTCAGAATCCTATGTCATTTACCTTTCTTCAGTATCAAATGGCCTGCTGTGATATCAGAAAGAGCTTGGTTTTGTAAAATTGATAACAATGATGACATATTTGTTTTCCTTGGGGTGCGTATTACAATAAAGTGTTCTCTCTTCCATTTAATTCTGTATACTCAAAATTTCTTACCAAACTGAAAAAAAGAAGTAATGTATGCCATGCTAACTACAAACCTTAATTCTAGCTTGGAGATGCTCTTCAGGTTTTTGTAGTTCATCAAGCAACGTTGAGTCAGTGAAGCATGTTATTTCCTCTGTTGTATTCTTGGCACATGCTCATGATGAATGTGAAAGATTGTCTTCCTCTTTTTAAATAAATCGGAAAACACTATAACGAGAAGGTGAGCAGATTATAGGATATATGGTAAGGATTTTTGTCTGTTTGTGGGAACAACACCATCAAATCTTAAACAGACCTCATTTTTTGACTGTCTGTTTCACAACCAGATTTTGGTAATATGCAGTCCAGGAAAAGAAAAGAATGGAATTAACCTTCAGCGTGCACAAGTATAGAAGACAGGAGAAGCCCAGCAGATGAAACACAAAACAAAAACTAAGCTCCAGTTTCTCCCTGTTGGGGAAAAAAGTTGCAAAGTGGGTGTCAACAGTCCCAGCCCATCACAACATGCTTTTATTCAAGAAAACATCTGCAGAAGTTTCTCCTGAATTTGAAGTAAAACAAATGATTGTGGGTAAGGGAGATATTAATGACTAAGTAGATTATTAATCCAGGAAACCAGGAAAGAACTTAAATATTTTACCTCCTTCTTCTTGTCTTTATCTGGTGAACTCTAAAACAAACAGAAGAACCCCATGAAAATATTGCACGATATTTATGATGTCAAACATATAACTGAAAAAAAGGCAAGTAAATTCTTAAAGAAACAGGTTTTATTCTGACACACTATAATTGACATAAATAGATATTCAAAAATTCTGGAAAGTGGTGAAATGAAACTGGTGAGAATGATTGTAATAAAAAGACAAGGAGCATAGATGTTGAACGAGGAAGAAAATCTGATGCCCATCAATATTGTCACTGGCGGATCCTACTTTCTCCCCTAGCCTAATATGAAGGACTGAAAACCTTTCTCTTTCTTTGGAGCACAAAACTGCTTAAGAAGCATAAAAGACATCTTAATCAAAACTTGTGCCTGCATGCAACACAGAGAATGCCTACAAGATTAGAAAATATTTTTTTAAGGCTATAATGTGAACATATGGAATGAGGATTGTCATTCTGGCAAGACATGAGCTCTATGAAATTTTTCTTGCTTCATATCGTGGTTTAAGCAAATGACAAAAATACTGATTTTGTTTTTCCATACAAGGGGCAGTATGATAGGAGATTGTCATTATTATCTCCTAAGGTTGAAGTAACTGTAGACCATATGAACTACTAAAAATTATTTTCTCTCTTATTTTGATGACCAGCGTAATGAACTATGAAAAATGTCAATGCCACCTCAATTCCTGTATACAATGAGGATGAATCTCCCGAAAAAATGTGTATAAATATTTTGGGGCTCATCGATAGGCTAGCAGAGTGTTGAATCATCCCTTCATTGAGCCCAGTGTACAACTATGACATAGACTGCAAGCTGCTATCTCACTTACAACTTTTACAACTCCTTAAGATACAAAATGCAACTTTTAAGTAGGATTCTTTTCCGGCTTTCAGAGCCATTACATTAAATGAATGCTCAAAGCATCAGCTAAGTATAAAAACATAAATCAAGCTGACATCAAGGAGACTTGAAAACATAAATCAAACTGACATGACTTAAATTAGAATACATATACATGAAGCCTTAGTCTGATTGTAATACTGAAATGTTTTTTTCTTAATAAAAGGAATTAAGGAGACATGATGATGTATAAAATTTCAGAAGGCTGGAGACTGAAAGGCACATCCAGGATGCTTACCTGTATCTATTTTCTCTTCACAGGTACCCTTTTTTTTTTTTTCTTTTGGCTCATGGCAGCTCCAAATCTTGGAATCATAGGATGGTTTGAGTTGGAAGGGGCCTTTAGATGTCCTCTAGTCCAACACCCCTGCAATGAGCAGGGTCATCTTCAACCTGATCAGGTTGCTCAGAGCCATGTCCAACCTGGCCTTGAATATTTCCCGGGATGGGGCATCCACCACCTCTCTGGGCAACCTGTGCCAGTATTTCACCATCCTCGTTGTGAAAAAGCCTACTTCCTTATGGATAGTCTGCATCTGCACTCCTTCCACTTAAAACTATTACCCCTTGTCCTGTCACAACAGCTGCTACTAAAAGCTTTGTCCCAATCCTTCTTAAGACCTTTTTACAAGTATGAAAGGCCACAATAAGGTCTCCATGGAACCTTCTCATCTCCTGATGGGAAGGCTAGCTAATCTCAACTTTCTCACCCTTTCCTCAATGGAGAGGTGTTTCACCCCTCGGATTATTTTTGTGGTTATCCTCTAGGCCCTCTACAACAAGTCTGTGCTGAGGACTCCAAAGGCAAATACTCCATTTAGGGGCTTACCACTAAAGAGAAGAGGGTTCCTTTGTCTGAATGATAAATGCATCAATAGGTGCACAGATTTGATAAATTTTTAAAAGAGAACCTGTCACTCACAGTTTATATCATAAGAATCCCTTTTAATTCCCTAGAGTTAGATTTAGTTGTACTTTACCTCTCATTTAAAAAGTGAAAATTCTGTCAGTCTTGCTTAAGTTATATTTACTTATAACAGCGATACCAGCTCAAGGAGAAAATTCCCCAAAATCCCCTCCAAAATAAAATCCCCGCTCAATATAACCCCTTGTGACAATTTGTGTTTGTCAGTGGCATAATTTTTATTTGATGATTCAACCTAAATAAAGCACTATAAGGAAGAATTGATATATCTAAAATTGCAGGGATACATAGGGTCTTACTAATGCCGTGTCATGGGAGTTTTATAAGCTTTTCTCTTATAATGTATAGCTTTAATGTTGGAAAACCTAGTACTTAAAATGGTTTTTACACAGTTCAGTGGGTAAGTCCAGAGTGCTCAGAAAACTTGGGTTTCAGTGTCCTCTCTGGCTCTCTTTAGAGGTAATTAATTTCTACTCATTTCACAGTGTTCCTGCCCTGCTTTGTTCTCTTACAAAATCTCTGGTGTTAAGACTGTCTCTTGGCCTAATTTTCTTTCAAGTTCTAAAATTATATGGCAAAATGAGGTTTTTGACCAGGATATCAGTGGTCCAATTCAAATGGATGGTGTGTGAGTACTAGTTAAAATGAGATTTTAGGGGAATCATGTGTGCAGTGGGACTGTGGCCTCATTAATTTTGTATGTTTGCATAAAAGATGTAATTATGCAGGTGTTCTTTTGCTGCAGCTTGTCTATTGTAAAATTTTCTAAATTCCACTAAGGGTTCATTCACTTAATCAAGTAATGTTTTTGTTCTGAAACACATCTTTGAATATGGCATGGAAGAATCTTTTTGTCAGAATTTCCTTCTTGAACAAGACTGTGCATCTTGAAATAAGTTTATCTACAGCAGGGGTGATTTGACTAGATTTATGTGTTCTGTTATTCTTTAATTAAAATCAACATCTATTCTCCATGAAATGCTTTGTTTTTAGGCAGCCTTCTAAGCTGCAATATCTAGGCAAGGTAGATATTTCTGAGAACTGAGGGAAACTGTCAAAATACATGTAAAAGAGTATCTCAAATTGTTTTTTATTACAAGGACCTCAGCCATTGTCTCACACTAAATAATACCTTCAGTTTTAAAACTCAGAGTTGGGAAGAGAGTATGTGCAGTAAGGAACTTATGTGACCTAGATAAAGGTGCACTGCAAGTGTATTTTGTGGGGTTTTTTGTAATGTAGAAATTATAGTCCAGAAAAATTACAAAAACAATCAAAAAATAACATCTGTCATCTACAAAACGTGAATTATTTTGTGTAGCAGATAATTCATGTATATAATGAATATGGGGCTTATCCTAATGCTGGGCCATCTGGAATCCAGCCATTTCTGTCAGAACATTTATTTCCACATGCTTTTAGTTTTGCTTCAAATTGCGCTCTCCCTCCTAAAAGAAATGAATCAGAATTACACTCTCTAAACCTCAGAATGCTGAAAATCTGTCATGTCTTGCAATAACTGACTGCTGTTCAAATCTAGCCTGTAAACACAGGTTGAAGTGTCCTGGGGTTCGGTAGAATATTTACTGGGATATGAGTGTGTGATTGCTGAGAAAAAGTAGCAGGTGCAATATTAAAAGATGCAACTTACTCTGCATTCAGGTTGGTGCTTATACAGGGTATCAGCCTGCATGTGTTGTTAGAGATTTCTACAACCTTTGAGTTTTCTGGCACAGAAATTCAGTTTAGCTGGTAACAGTCATTATGGTCTGTCCTGATTTCCTTGTAGAAATGAGTACTCATATAAAACCCAAGGTCTTAATGGCATGTTTTTGAAGTGGAAAGAGGGAGAATGTATCCTTAGTGATGAAAGTATCTTTACGCTAAGTTCAACTCTGTCAAATTCAGTTTACCACATTGCAGTTTTTCTGCACATTAATATGACACTGGATGTACAATAAATACAAATCAAATTTAAATGTATTACCCTGTGTGAGGAGAAGGAAGAATGTCTGAATACTGATTAAAAGGCTCTGCTGGAAGACTTCTGGTCCTTCTGAGAATTAAAATCACAGAATATTAGTGTTAATTCATGCTACTGATGTAAATTCTCTCCAGCATTTACAGCAAAGTACAGCCATGCATTGCTTGGCCTTCCTTCCTAACTTTTCCTATTTTTCGTAAAACCTATTCACTCCCTCTTTGAGAAGAATGCTGTTTCTGTGGATAAAATGTGTAGTTTCAGCTGGAACTCATGTCATAATAATGTGGAATAACCTGTATTACTTTTACTGACTAGATAATAGTTAGGCAAATGTTTTTGTTTTCCAGAACTTTTCAAACTGTGATCACTTTTAATATATGATGCCTCTGTGTTTTTTATCTAGCTTTTATTCTGTTGTATGGTAATAAAAATATATAAGAAGAACAAAATAATTTTAAAATGTGTTTTCAATTGAAATCAAGGTCATTATTCAGACTATAAGTCGTCTGGACTGGTTCATCAGTGTTCTGCTTTTTTTTTAGACCTGCTATGTTTCTGATCAATGAACTAGTTCTTTAACTTTGAGTTTAATTGATCTGCAAATGAGCAAAGGTCCAATTTTAGAACCTACCTTATAAAGGTTATAAAAAATATTTCCAATTTTTTTCTTAAATTACAGAGCATTAGATTTTCACTTCATACATTTAGTCTTTTAGTTCACTCACTCTCTTTTCCTTTGGACAAGATGCCCACCAGCAAAATGCCAATTCTTGTTTAACCCTTGCCTTTCAGTTGATAATTAGCATGATTGAGCTCTTCTCTCTTCCATTGCTTATCAGCAATTCATAAAACTCAAGTACTGGGTAAAAAGAGATCACTTTTCCATTTTCCACGATTTCTTAATTCCTCCAAGTTTCTCCACAAATAACATCATTACTTTCAGTCTCTGCTAGCACAGACTGGCTTTAGATAGTCCATTCAACAGTTTGTCACTTCCAGTGGTGGCCAAATTGCCTCATGTGTGATGTTTCATCAATAATATGTACTTTGAATTGTAATCCTCACTTTTAAATTCAGTATAAGTCTCCATATAATTTCTCCACAACACTATTATCTGGTTTGGCTGTCTCTGAGTGAAGAAGGGGCCTCAGCTGAACCCACAACATGCTCCATCTGCTCTCCTGGAGAAAGAAAATGGCTTCAAACTTGAAGCTCAGCTGTGGTCCAGCTGTCAGCTTCTCTGGCTTGTGGTGTCAATGCACAGGAGGGTCCTGGCAGATCCCTCAGTGCTTGCAGAGATCTCTGTTGCTGCCCCATGAATACGAAAATCCATGTGCACCCTGGCCGTATTTAGTAAGCCATTAAAAGGTCAAGCACAAAACCAGCAACAATTTGATTTCCAGTGTTCCAGTACCTCAGCCATCTGAGTAATTAAGCTTTCTGTTGCCATCACTGATTTAATACTGCCAAAATTCACTTAGACAGCCTTGGCACACAGAGGTTTTCCTCACAGGTGTGACCAGCTAGATGAGTACAATCCTAGCAGAGTAGAACCCATAGACCTGGAACACACAGCTGGGATAAATCAAATCATTGACAATTGCTGAAGTTCTGTTATGGCTCTGTGATTTCTCCTGCCCTAGACAAATCCTTGAAGGAAGACTGTAGTTCTGTTCAGGATCATAACTGATATTGACTCTTGGCTTGCTGCATATGTCAAGCTTCCTTCTGTCAATGTTATAGTTTTTATTAAATTTATTATTCCACCTCTGTGGGATGAATTACAATCATTGCAGTGGTATGAGGTTCAGCTCTGAACTGCTAAATGAATTATTTTGCTAACTCTTTGCTTAATTTCATCTATTTAGGTTGAAATCAAGTGATAATGTTTTACACTTCAACATTGATAATCTTCCATTCACTTACGTCTTCTAGCTATATTCTTATTGAAAAGGCTAATGATTTGCCTTTTATTTTTTTTTTAAATCTTTAAATTGTATTCTTCCAATATAAAGACTGGAAGTAAACAAGTAAATGAAGTGGTGGTATATGGAAAATGGTCTAAAGGTGAGGATCCTTTACAGAAAACATCACCAAGCTGTGAAATTCCTATATCTAACCTCTCTTCTGTTATTGGCCAAGCAGCCGAAAGTCCATCAACCTCTTTGACTAACACTTGGCCTTCCTCTGGACAACCCTCCTTCTTCCTTTCTGGTTTCCAGTCCCCTAAAGAACAAGTCCTAAAAGGTGGCACGTGATGCTGTAATCTTTACTTGGCTTTTGTGTGGTAGTTTGTTGTAGGTGAGGGTATGTGGTGAGGAGATAGACTTTCTTGGCTGAGGTTATGACAAGGATTAAGGCATGGATGCAACACTTGGCAGAAAAGTGTATTGCTGTGCTGTACGCATATGTCATCTTAGGGATAACCTCAGCACCCCAAACAACCTCTGCTTGATTCTTCCCCCCTCCCCCCCAAATTGTTATAGGTGCTTACCTATGTTCAGTATAATTTTTCACTTCTATATTCTTTGGACACCTGCATTCAGTTGCTGGTAGATTCACTGGTCTCATTTTGAGAAAATACACTGATGAATTTTCATTCATACAAGCCCCTTCCATAGACACATGTTTCTGGCCAATCTCTGAGACAGAATATGAGGTTCTGCGTCCTTTATATGTAAAAAAAGAGAAATTCATTGCTCTTTTCTTCTTTTGCTTTAGAAAATGTGTTACTGAGAGGAAGAAACCAGCTAAAATGCTTTCAGTATAACATTATTTTTTTTGCTGGAATGGAAATTTGGATTATTTAAGAATAAATTATTTTACAGTCCAAGCTCTATACAGATGAATATGATTCATAAAGGGTGTCTGGCTTCACTCCAGAGGAGCTTGGGGACCCGAGGATGGTTTGAGCTCAGACTACACAATTTACCATGGTAAGTATCTAGTCTGCAAAACAGGAGGCCATCAATGACCACCAGCAGTGAGGGTCTGAGAGGGTAAGAGCAGTGCAGGAGCACTGGGGCTTGTGTTGCTCTTGTCTTGCAGCCTTTGTGTATCTTGTGAGTGTAAAACCCAGACCTCTAATAAATGTATAATGCTGTGCAGATTATTTTGCTGCTACCAAAATTATTGTACTAACAACTCTCAAACTTTAGGAAGAAATATTTTTCCTATGGTACTGCTGCTTACCTGCTGGTTTTTTTAAGGCCCTCATGCATAATTTTCCCCATTCTCAAATATACACACAGGTTTCTAAACCTTCCCATCTGCACAAGGTCTTTCCTTTTCTTCATGTAAATATTCAATAATGATAAAAATGTTTATAATACGAGCCAAGAAATTTTGCTCATAACTTTCTCTCAGAAAAGGAAGCTCCACATATCAACAGTATTAACTTCTGACTCATTTAATATAGAAATGAACTAAGCCATTAATTGGAAATGGCTGCTTTGTGGCAGTGGTTTTAACAGTCATCTAAATAAAACAGCATTACTTGGAGAGTTGTTAACAAAAACCATAATGTTTTTATGTGTAGTTTTATAGAGTTATGCTCATCTTTCTGAGTAATGGACTTTTGAACTAGACTTCTGCCCCTTAATATTTTATTATTTTCCAATTTCTAGACTTTTAACACTCAGTTTGGAAGTTCTTTATTATTTAAGGGAAATAGGCTGTTGAATTTCTTGCCATTTGAAACTCTTGTTTATTACTGATCTGTTTGTTGCATTGTTAAGCTGAATCTTGAAAACAAAATTATGCAGTAGAAAGCTAAAGANACATTCATATAAGTAATTATAGTGAAATGATAGCAGTTTAATTCTTGATGAAGTAAGGAAGGGAGTCTACCTTGGATCTGAGGAGTGTGGACTTTGTCCTGTCCAGGGAACTGGTCCAGACAGTCCCCTGAGAAACAGTCCTTGACAGAAAAGGGGTCCAGAAAGGCTGGATATTGAGAAGGAAATCCTACAGACACAGGAACCAGCTGTGCCCATGTGCCAAAAGTGCCATGGGGGAAGAAGACTGGCCTGGCTGAACAGGGACTTTTCACATGATCTCAGGGAAAAAAAAAGAGAGTTTTTGACCTTGTCCTGGTTCTGGCCAGGGCTGGGTTAACTTTTGCAGCAGCTGGGAAGGGCAAGGCCCGGGCCCCGGGGCTATTCTCACACCATTTGCAGGGGGTTCACATCTCTTCTCTGGTTTGCCAGAATGTGCAGTTGGGTGGCATCGGGTTCCACATCGTGAACACAGGCATGTGAATTGTTTACGTGTCTCATACAGTTCAATTTTAATATTGTTGTCACTGTACTTCTTATTTCACTGCTGTTTGCAGTAAACTTATCTTAGCCTGGGATCTTTACCTTTTTGTGCCTCCAATTCTCTTCTCCATCCCACCAGAGGGGGAAGGGAATAGTGAGTTGGTGTTTACAGGGGGAACACTAAATTGGGGAGTACCATTCCTAAGCCATGACAGAACTTTGGAAGAAGCAGCTGCAGCTCAGAAAGAGTACAAAGATGTTGGTAGGTCATGGAAAGAGAACTCAATCTGGCCACAGATATGAAAGGTAATAAAAGGTGTTTTTATAAATAGACCAACAACAAAAAGAGGACCAAGGAAATCTCCATCCTTTGTTGGATGCAGGAGAGAGCATTGTCACCAAGGAAGAGAAAAAGGCTGAATAACTTAATTCTTTCTTTGCCTTGGTCTTCAACACTAGGAATGATTATCATTAGGGCAGCCAGTCCTCTTAGCTGGCAGACAGGGACTGGGAGCAGACTAGACCCCATGTAATCCAGGAGGAGGTACGTAGTGACCTTCTGGACCATTTAGACACTCTGGGAGTGGATGGGCTTCATCCAGAGGGAGATGGCAGCAGAGCTCACTAAGCCACCCTCCATAAGTTATCAATCCTGGCTAACAGGGGAGGTCTCAGGTCACTGGAGGTTGGCCAATGTGACACCCATCCATGGAATAGCCAGAGGAGGATCCAGGGAACTAGAGGCCTGACCTCAGGGCCCATGAAGGTCATGGAAAAGATCATCTTGAGTGTGATCACATGGCACATATGGGACAACCAAGGGATCAGGCTTGTTCATTTCCTGATCTTTTGTAAGTCATTTGAATAAACAAAAAATTCCAATTTAGGATTATAAGAATCTGAGAACCGTTCAAATTTTTTATTTTGAGATAAAAAGGCTGTGTGAAGGAGCTGAGTGGAATTTTACATGGCCAATATCTTTAGTAGGAAAGTGCACATATTTAGAGTAAAGATTTGGTTGATTTAAGTAGGTTTTCTTTCCCCTCAACATGTTATGTCCAACATGATCTTAAAACATTGTTGCAAGAGAGATCAACTGAAATTTTTTGAGCTGTTGCCAGGAATTTGAATCTTTCTCCAAATATATTATATTATGCTACTGTTTTCATTCGAACCTAATACATCTGATGTCTGTAGTGTATGTGTGGTTTCATTGTGATAGCAAGTAGCAGTAGTTCTCAGAACAAACTGAAATGCTTGCTCTACTCTCTGCATTCTCTCCCTCTTTTCTATCTCTTTTCTTTCTTCCTCTCTTCTTTATAAGAAGCCAAAATTCACTAGAAGTAGAGTAGGCTGGAAGAACGCATGAAAACTGAAGCAACTGCAGCTGTGGTGTTGAGGAAAGCAGTGCTGGACAGCATCTGACCCTGAAGTTCCCTCACTTCAGCAGGAAGGGGTCTCTAGGGATTCTAGAGTGGTTGTGGGTTTTGGGGTTTTTTCCCCATCTATGTGCATATCTTGTTCCCTGGGCCCAAAGACTAATCATTAGGTATTCGAAAAGTGTGGACAGCCTGGAAAACAAAGATATAGGAACTAAATTGTAACAGTGTTTCTACACCAGCAGTAGCAAGTAACTTTCCCACAACTATGGAGTGTAAGATTGCATGGAAAGTAAAGAAAAAGCACCTTTATTTCTGGAAAAATATGGATGGAGAGATTTTCAAAGAGACTGGAACCTCAGTATTTATGTGTCTGACTTCAGATGGTTCACAGAGACTGACTTTTAGTCAGTGTATATTTTATTGTAAAGTCTAATTAAGCAGGATATAGTCTTGACTGCCTTAATGGTTAAACTAAACGTTGACTGCAGTAACTCTGGCTCAAACTGTTACTTGTCTTCCATTGCACACTTTTATAAAATAAAAGGGCTTTACTTCTGTAAATTGGCCCTGTCTGTTTTTTTCTACTAGTATTTGAAGGACAACTGGCAAGTCCTCATGTTCAGATGTTTGTTAGATCAGCTTGATGTAATTAAAGAATGTTTTGATGAATTTGTTAAAGACTTAAGATGTGTTCAGGATTTCAAGACCATATGAACCCTCCAACATTGTATGTAGAGAGTGTTTCTCATGGGGAGTGTTATGTCTATCACAAGCCCAAGGTTGTCCATGGCAGTATTTCATACCTCCAGAGGAATACGAGTGATCCCTGTAAATGAAAAGTGGAGATAACAGGCTCAGGATTTGCAAAAAACACCTCAGATTTTCTGCTGGACTCTTCGTGACTCTCTGTGTTTCCACTGTACATTTTGAGTAACCTGGAGATGTTCCTAGTAAGATGGAGAAAGTATCTCCATTCTCTTCTGCTGAAAGCCTTGATATGAAATAATCCTCCCTTTTAACTTGGATATATGAGTTCATTGACTGGACAGAAATAAGGAAGGAAGAAAAGTTAACGCAGCAGCAATTTTAAATTGTACGAATGAATGAATTTCTGAGAATTAAAAGCATGAAATACATTAGGATTGTTTTGTTATCCTTACTGTTATGTAAAGACAAGTAGCCCATTGTAGGTGAGATTGTCTAGTTTCCTCAGTAATAAGTACCATATATTGGAGCTTAGATTTGGCACTCCCCTGATAATTTTTGCAGCAACTGTACTGAAGAGAGGATAAATTGCCTTTTATACTTATTTTTGAACCTTACATTTACTGAAACCCCAGAAAGGCCTACGTGGTATTCTCACGCTGCTTCAAACAGGTATTTCACAGTTCTGTGTTGAGCCAACTAAGAAAATATTTGGCATTATTCTCAGGCACACATCTCTGTAAATCAATGTGAAACAGTTGATNAATGTGAAACAGTTGATATCATTGCCAGCTGATCCTGGGCAAGGCCTTTCCGCCTCTAATGTGATAAAGAATGAAGTAATATTCCTTTAGATGGAAAGAAAATTTTATGAAGGCAAATTTTCACCACTTAAGAGGTGAACAAATTAAGTCAAAATAGCAGTTTTATTTATGGTTTAATTAACAAGTAGGCAAAATGTGCTAATGAATTAAAATAACAGCTTTTGGTATTGACATATACAGAACAGTTAGTAACTTGTTCCTCTATTTCCTGTAAGAATCACATAAAAGTCATATAGATTTGGATAATTAATTTGCTGTGTGCTAAAATGTGCTTTAAAAAGTTAAATTTATAAAACTCATATATATTTTGTATAGATTTTGTATCAGTTAAGAACATTAACAGTGTAATAGGATACCACTGGATGTAATACGATAAACAAGCAACTTTTGTGGTGTTAAAAACTCATCAGAGTGAAGCAATGGCTTCTTTAATTGGCCTATTAACTTAGACACATAGTGAGAAGGAGCATGGTCCAGAAACTGAGGGGTATCAGGAGCTGTTTGATTTGAATATTTTTGGGGATCTGCAAGTCATTAATACACTTATCTTTAGATTATTATACTTTATGTTTAAGTTTTCTTGTTTTCAAATAATTTGAAGTAAGTAGTGATTATGTTTGGGAGAATATATTGATATTTTCTGTAAAATCTGGGTAAATATGGTACAGAGCATTCCACTCTGGACTTTATTTTTTTGCCTCTTTCCTCACCCTCTTGAATTTAGCTATATATGAAAAAGAAAAAATTTCATTTTCACCTATGCTGATTCAGTATCTAGTCACAAAAATGGGTGTGTAAGAAGTAGAAGTGGGGATGAGTGACAGAGGCAGGACACTTTTGCAGTGTGCTGGTTTCAAAAACTCATGAGCTTGAGCTGCAAGACTGCAATTCAATATAGAAATTTATTCAGTTTTACTGATATTTTTTGCACAGCTACTGCTGTGAAGATCTGTGAAGATCTTTTTGAGGATTATAGCAAAAACTTCTACGGAGAATTTATATTAGGAAGCCATCTCATAGATGGTAAACCATCCTTTGCTATATTAAAAGAATTATAACCTCATAATGAGAGCAAAAAGTGATAAATATGCAGATTCTTTTCTTGCCTAATGGCTATTAATGTGCTAGTGACCCCATTAAATAAAAAACTAAAGAACTCACAAAGCATTTTTCTTTAACATTTTCATAAATTAAAATTTGTATTTCAAAATATTTTTTACTGTGTATGCATGTCAGTTTATTTTTACTTTTAGAATAGGCTGGAAAAATAGATCTACAAAATGTTGGGTGTTGTGCCCAGAATACCTGTCTGTCTGCTGTGCCTTTTCGACAAGGAGATTCTTATTTCTTTTAAGCTTCACCAGCTACATTTATCTGCTCAGGGCTTTCTATATAATATTTTCAGCAATGTCTTCTGTCATCGATAAATCATTGTATAATATCTGGATACATTCACTAGAGCTGAATTCAGTGCATAAGTTGAATACAGAAGTAATAAATGCCTTCAGGAACAATTCTATGAAGAAAACACAATTTCGACCCTCTCCTCCTTATCAGTTTGTGATTATTTTCGATGTTTGCTCTAAATTGAAAATGGTACAGAAACTGTCTTCTCAGTAGTGCTTCCAATGACATTGCAAGCCATTGGGAAAGAGAAAAGTATTTTCAAGCAAGTATCTGTTGCGAAAAAAAGCCATTGACATTAACCTAAAGAGTAATTGAGGGATCAGCTTGATTATTGAGATTGGAGGAAAGAATCTAATACTCATTCTTGAGTAAGTTTTTCTCGTGGAAAGACTTCTCAGTAAGTGGGAAAGATTTCAGCAAGGGCCCTGCAGGTTGGTGTAAGATTATTATGAACTTCTTAGAGGAACAATATGACACCTCTGTCAGCTACAAATATGGACTGTGGTGGGAGCAAGGAGTTACAAAGAAATGTACAAAGAGAGATGAAATCTCAAGAAGAATCATTAAACAAGGTTATACAAACAACTGATGGGGTAGCTAGACATGGCAAGGTTTCTGTCTCTTATCTTCATAAGTTATTGGAGTAGGTCTAATTCAAACACTAAATAACTTTCATGGGACATGGTTAAGTCATAATGAATTAAAAATAAATTTGAAAAAACTAGCAAGTAGAGAATCTAGTTCAATAACAACAGTAGGAGTTAGGCAGGTATCTTTTAGAAATTATCTCAGATTTTTTCAGTATAAGTTATAGCCCAGCTAGTGACCTTTTAAAAGTTGTGGCTTGACCTATATTCATTAATTTACATTTTGTTATATACTGTGGCTAAAATTCACCTTTTAAATCAGAAGGTTCAGATCAGTTCTTCCAGGGGTGGAAATATGCAAGTTATCAAGATAGAACAAAACTGAAGCTCAGTGGGATGCTGGTTTGGACAATACCTATTAAAGCATTTTTGTGAAGAAAATTGCAACTTTCTGTTAAGATTTAATTTAACCAATATTTCTCATCAGTGCAAAGTGGTAATGATTTGCTTTTCAAAAAAATTTTTGATGAAAAATATAATGTCTGGAGATAATATACTTTTGTAGCCCTGTCATGTATAAAGACACTTAATGAGATAAGCAGCATTCCATAATTTTGCTGATGCACTGGGTGTAACATTGTACATGAATGTCAAAGAAATTATGATTTTTTAATTAAACCAGGAAACGAATCAACTTTCTTCCAAAATGATACCAAAGGACACCAGCTTAGTAAGCTGGAAATACTTGTAACATTGCTCCTAAGTTCAGGGTTCTTTATGTAGGGGCGTGGTGAACATGGGAATTCTCTGAAGCTTCTTCCCTTTCAAATAAAAAACATGTGACTTTCCTCTCTATGAAGAGAGAAGGCTCCTGATGGCTTTTATGTGCTTGTTAAAGTTAAGTAATGACCCTAAAATTCTGCAGATAAATGCAAGTTGAATGCTGTGATATTATCCTGAAATACCCTCTGGCAACGTGCTCTGTGCTTGAGTTCTTGCTTTATTCCAGTGCAGAGAGAGCTATGTAGGGATGATGCTGTCAAATGGACTGGTTTTGTGCCAAAGAAAGTCCTTTAATTTATATATATGGGTAAGTAAAAAAATACTCTTCAGCAAGTTTTGGAGACCCCTTTCTGGTTTGTTTTAAATATTTTTTGGAGGCCAGGTGAAAAAGCGAATAATAGGTTATGGGACTTTGTGTGTCTCTGACTAAATGGCATTTTATTTAATGCTCTCACGTAGCCAATATTTGCTTTTGTGCACACAAACCCTCTTTATTATTTAGTTTGAAGCTCCTGATAATAAACAAAACAATAGAACTGGCTATTAGGCTAGATGACTGAAAGTAACTGCTTTGCAAAAGTCAATATTCAACTCACCAGATGGGTACATGAAAACAAATATTGCTTCCTTAGGGGCTCTCGGTTTTCCAAATAAGAGACATCTTTCAGAATAGTAAAGTAACTACCAAAACTGAATGCAATTTATCAGGGTAAACATATAATTACTTTAAAAACTGTAAAATTATTGCTTGAGCATTTGTAATCTCTTCTGATTTTATTCACAGAATAAATTGGATTTTTTTTTCCTCAAGGCAAATAATCCAATAAGATACCCTAAATCATTAAATGACGAAAAATACCTAGACTTGATATATTATTTAATACTGTTACAAAGAAGGCTTTTCTCCAATGATTAATTTAGTCTATGCATTAGATTTTCTAAAGGATGTTTTTACAGTTGTTCATTAAAACCTATTAAATGAATCATGTTTCAATATTTTGTTGTCTTTCTTGAATTTAGACTGTGGGACAAATATGGCTCATTTTAGATATATCTAAAAGCATGTCTCAGTTTTCCAAGACATTACTTTCATTCTCAAGAAGTCATAAAAGTTGTTCACAAATTGGTAATTATAATCCTTTTTATGGAAACGAGGAAGTTAGGATTGATCAGTATGTATATTTATGCTAGCTAATGTTGCATTCTCAGCTTTAGTTTTAGTGCTTCTGTAATCCCACATTTAATTCTTACAAAAGAGCAAACACTACCTTGCCTCAGAACTCTTCTTTATTCTCTCTCTTTCTCACCTCTTGTCATCAATATGTCACCAATGGAAAATTAAATATTAGATTTCAGAATACATGGAACACTTGGGACAGTGCAACCAGATAATACATCAATATACTACAGTTACAATGGAGCACATTACTTCTGTGTTATTGTACTTTTGTGTTAGTGGAAAAGTGTGTGAAATAATGTGTTTAAGACTTTTGTGTCTTTTACACATATGAGGCCCCTTATACCTTGCTTTGCCCACAATCCGTGGATCAGATCCCACCTATAAGGATCAGGACCCGAATGACAGACTTGTACACAACACATGCATAAAATTGGAACTCTGCTTGGAGCTGAGAAAAAACCTAAAGATACAATATCTGGAAAATCTTGATATTTTATGTGTCTGAATTGTAATATTGATATTTGCTGATGAATATATTCTATAAGACAGGCAAAGGAAGTTGTTTGTTAGTACTGAGGTGGAGAGCTTTTCCCCTTTCATTTTGCCTCTACTGTGTGTAACAAATCTATTTATTCATTGTTTTTTTCTTTTTGTCCAGTGCTGAAATGAACTGGTGTATTATGTTCTCTGTGTTATGACTGATTCTTGCTCTTGATCTAATCCCTAGTTTTTCAATTTTGAAGAGGATTTAAGAATAAAATCTGCTTCCTTATTAATAAATCTTACCTTGGGTTTTGCAGAGAGGTCAAATTAATTAAATAAATGGTAATTAATTATAAATTATATCAAATATTATATATTTATATTTATATATTTTAAGTATATGGTATATAATTTATTATAACCTACTATTATAAATATTATATGTTTATATATTTATTTGAATACCGTGTTGCTATAAAATGTCTCCTAACCATGTATTAGGTAACCTTTCCAAGTACCTTTAGGCAAATGTCATTTTAAATATGTTCTCTGTCTAAAATTTGTGTTTTAAAAGCCATGTATTTAAATGAATTAACCAAGAAAATTGAGTCTGCATTCCTCATTGGAATCCACTGCCCAGGAGACTTGTCTGGACTGGATTATATGGGGTGGATATCTGTCAAGGAAACTTTTGCAAAAGGTAAAAGAAGATAGCAGTTATCAAATTATAGAGGATTTTCCATGTAGTGTAAATGAGGGGATGGTATGTCTGCTGTACACCTCTATGCACCCCTATTCCAGATCTGTTGCTTCACCTGACTTTAAAGTTTGTAAACTTTTTGGGACCTGGGCTGTTCATATCTAGTGATAATGCAACATGTTGCCCAATGTGGTACAATTTGTATAAAACTATTAGTTTTCTATATTTTTCGTACTAAGTGGTTCCATCTGTATTGAGAGTAGTCTGGATGTGGCTTTGATCAACCTGATTTCAAGATGATGAAAGGCCCATCCAGGTGTCCCTGCCCATGGGAGGTGAGCTGGACAAGATGGTTGGACAGAGGTTCCTTCCAACCCAAGCAATTCCTTGACTCTGTGACATTTGAGATTGTGGCATCTATGTGAGCTAAGACTTAATGACTATTTACTGGAACATGAACAGTTACTTTCAGAGGCTAAATGCCCCAAATAATCTAGATTACATCTTGAGAAATAACAGGTTTGATTTTAGAGTGTTTTGAAACCTATAGTTCCCCTTGGAGTCAGCAAGCATTGTTTGTCTGCATCTTAGAATAATTTGTCAACCTGGTCACTGTGTCTCAATCCACTTCAATATGATGCATGATTTACTTTGATTTTACAATAATTTCTTCTTGAATGGCAGGATTTTTTTCTTATTTTAAAAATAATTTGTAAAAATAAAATGTCCCAAATTTGGAGAAATACATAATTAGAAACTCCATTCATTGCATTCCACATTTCATTTGCAGTCCCTAAAGAGTGATCTGTAATGTGGTCACAGAATTCAGCCTTGCAGCAGACAAATTGTCTTGCATTGAACAAGGTGCAGCTGTTGTAGGAATTTTAGCATATATATCCTTTATTAAGATGTGTTTTCTAAATGATTGCATCTAATATACGCTATATGAATAGTTTATGAATAATATATGAATAAAAAATATGAATACATATTTTGAGTCCCTAACATAGTAAACTCTCTGTAACTATTGATTCTCTTTCAGTAAATTCATTCAGAAAAACTGGTATTTCTTTTGTCATTAGAAAAAAGTCCAACAAAACAGCACTATTGTTAATTGTGTTACTGTATTGGTTTTTTTAGAAATATGCAGTGACTCCAGAGTACATACGTAGTGCCTCCCAGGGACAGATTTTAGAAGAGTGAAATAGGACCATTGTTAACTCACAGATGTGTCAAAGAACCACTTGAATGCATCAGCTATCAAAGATGTCAGACCAAGTTAGATCAGGGTGATTGTGGTAGCTACAGGCCACTTCAGGAATACGGTTTGAGATTGATTATGGAGATTGCTGAGTAGGGATAGGATGGTGTATCAGATGGTCAGAGAAATAATATGTGATAGAAAATAAAGCCCTTTCACTGCTTCAAAATGGGTGAAGTTGCATCTTTCTAATGCTAGTCTTCTGTTTAGAAGAAATGATGGGTTGGATAAAAATTTGGAGTCATGTGTATAAATTGAACCCTTTCCATGATGGGGAAATGACTCACTCATGTGAACAGATGGAAAAAGTATAAGGGGAAAAAAGGATCCTCTGGGAAGGCATGGCAACAATTAAGTGCTGTGTGATGAACTGGGAATTTCTTGATTTTGGTGTAGTTATTAATATATTTGGGTTGGTGAAGCTGTATCTTAATCAAATCTCACAAAATTCTTGAAAGCTAGTGTAAAATAAGAGAGCAAAATCTCCGCTCTTTAACTAAGAAGTTGAATTAGGCTCATAACTACAGGGCAAACTTGGGTAGAAGCATGAGCTACTTGTATTTTTCAAGTATCAGTAGCCCTTTGATGGCTCAGTGAACTACTTTTTGGTGAGAATTCTGTACAGCTTTGCTGCTCTAGGGCGTTGCTTCTCCTCAGAACTTCACATTTTTCATTATTGAAGTTGGTGCCAAAAGGTGCAGTAGGTGCGGTACAATTAAACAGAAAGAGTCAGATACTGCTTTGTGCTTGGGGAAAAAAAAGGCTGCTTGAAGGCAGAGGTAGAAAGGTGTTCAGAAAACTAAAATTACTCCTGTAAGTGCTCTTTTTCCAGTGAGATGAATGAAAATTAAGTGGCTTCAGAGATTATCCTTTCCCTCCGGCTCTCCCTCCTGCTTCTCTCTCAAGTACTCCAAGCTGAGATGCTGGCACAGCAGCTGTTGAAGCTTGACTTATCAGTATTAAAGCCACTTCTGCCCTGCAGTGTGGAAGAGGGTGCAGGAGAGACACACTAGCTGCTTTTTCACTTGATGTGAGGGTGAGGAGGGGTTGGGCATCTGTGGCTGCCCTTTTTTCTCTTTGCTTCTCTTTGTGAATCAGGAAGACTTCGTTGGTCTATGTCACTTTTGGTGTTGCATTGCAATTAAGCTCATGAACCTGAGTTTGCCTACTCCTTTGGCCAGAAAATGGGTCTTTTTGTGTTTAACTTCTAATGCTTATGCATGTATCAATGTTCTTAGAATGTGGTATTATCTAAATTTCAGCTTCAAAATTGCTCTTATTCGCATTCAAGATATGTATAACCTCACATACTTAAGGTTACATGTAAGATAAAGTAAAAGATCCACTCTCCCATCCCCTTTCTTAATTTTTTTTTTTTGCTAACTTAATTCTTTAGGATGAAGTAGTCTCTTAGGTGCTTTGGGATGTGACTACAAGAACAAAATAAAGCCGTATAACTCTTTGAGTAAAATGTTTACATTATTCCAGTGGCAACAGCTCATAAATAACGAGCTTACTGTTTATTTGATAGGTGACATAGTGGGTTATGCTTTTAAACAAGCAAGGCTGCAAGCCCACACTGTCCTCAAATTATATTTCACAGTTTAAGCTACAATGCTGTCCTCTGCACTAGTTAGCTGCTGCACTGAAGCCGTTGGGCATGGACATGGGTTCCCCTGTGCCAGTGTGGCTTCAAGCAAGCAATAAACTGGTGAGGAAGAGAGCTGAGAGCTGTGCATTGTACTACCAGAATTTTCTACTAGCCCACAAAATGCTGTTCTAAATTATTTTGCTGTAATATGATCCTCTCTAACAGTAAGAAACTTCCCTTGGGATCCATGTCTTCTTGGATCCTGCAAAGAGCTGCCCTCCCTCACCAAGGAATGAGTCTGAGAGTCTTTTCTCTTGCTGAGGTGATGGAGCCTGGAGCCTGGGTATATACAGGTGTATACAGTATACAGACTGCTGTGTTATAATGGGCTTTTCTCACATACTTGCTAAAAGTCATGATCTTCAGCAAATGCTTTGTTTCAGCTTTTTCTGTGTACAGCCTGAGATCTAAAAAGTATAGTAAAGAAGAGCTACCCCATTAACACGATAAGATGTGCTGCAAATACAATACTAATGGCACACAGTAATTAAGTTAGACTGTGAGAGTGATTGGCAGGTGGCAAGCCTAAAAAGATCTTTTTTAAGCTGTTCCAACTGAAGTCTTTATGTAGTTCCCAAGAAAATGTTCAGTAAACCCTCCAAGAGATGGATGTGATAATCAAGTTTGATATTTGCATAGGTTCTGTGGTTAATGTACTTTGTTTGACAAAAATGTGACTTTATATGGTCATTCTTTATCAATCCATTCAAAGATTACTGCTGGAATTGCAATGGTAAGAACAAAAGGGTGTTATCATTCCAAGGTGAAGATGTAGATGTGATAGATTTAAAAAGTGATGAAAGAGTTTGCTTTGAATTTTGCTATATTTTCAAGTTTGTAGACAGGTATACTTTCATAAATAACTATGTCATCAACAACATCCTGTGTTTTCCTTAATTTATGCCTTTCCACTGAATGGTGTAGCCTACATTTGATACTCTGTGCTGGTAAGTATATAACCATTTTGGGGTGATAAATATCACTACATGTTGCTGATACACATGCTCATCCACCCCTCTTAGGAGGTGTTTAGCACACAGCTTGGAACCAGTGAACTGAGTGAGTTAAATATTGTGTCAAAGGAACTCTTGACCAGTAGTACCAGAAAAATGTACTGGACCTCGGTGCTGTAACCATATTTGTGCATGCCAAAACTTATTTGGAATGAAAATATGCAGAACTAATGTTCCATTCAAAAACATCTCTTGTTTGCTGAGTCAGCCAGTTAATTGCAGGAGGCCACTGCGTTAGTGAGGCATGGTTTCACCCTT
>VWZQ01008663.1:203035-214041 GCA_013397015.1 Myiagra hebetior | reverse complement strand
GGTGCAGCCTTATGGAGGAAGTGAGTGTCAGACAACAGGAGAGGATTCAGCTGTCAACACTGTCTCACTCTTGTGGGTAGTTTAAGTGCCTTTGCACAGTCATGACCTGACTGTGGAGCAGTCCTCACCCTTACTTCAGTATGGCTGGCTTGAGAGACAATGTTATGCGTGCACCTTTTGAACTCTGGTGTCTTACAGTTCCTTGAAAAATATGAAAGAACAAAGGATAAACCTTGATATTACCAAGTGCCATGTTAACAATACATATTTACTTTCCTAAAACTTGATGCACAGAAGTTAATGGAACACTTTCTACCTGAGAAAATGAATGCTGGATCTGGGTAGGGTAAATATATCTCTGAACGCTTCAGGAGTAGACCAATGAGGAATGCGAGGGTGGGTGAAAGCAAAAGGCTTGGGAAAAGAGAGGTGATAGTGACTCTAAATGTAAGAGTGTGTGTGTGTGTGTGTAAGTTAGGCATAACTAGTAATGGTCTTAACAAACATCCAATAAGTCCTGAGCTCTGTCAGTACTGGGTCCTCTGCTAAGTGGTAAGAATGACCTGAAAGTGAACTCGGTCACAGCTGCAGCACAGATCATCCACCTGTTCTTTGAATAAAGCTGCTTAAGAGGATTCTCCTATTGAAATGATTGAAATCTTTATGTTTAATATTACTTTTCTACTTTTTTGTTGGCAAAAGAAATTTTTTTATTACACTAATATGATTATGGATTCTGTAGTAATCTAGAATGCAACCGAGTGCATAACTTCCTGCAAAAAACAAATAAAGATGGGATAGTAATTTTGCACTGGCTCTGAGGCAAAAATACTGAAACAGTTGGTAGTGGTGTTTGAATTTAGAGATTAAATGTGCTAGTTTGGAAAGCTTGTAGAAGAAGGTGTAATAATTATATGCCTAGGAAGTGCTTGTCAATATTCAATAAACCCTGGGGAGCTCATGAGAAATTCTGTAGGTGACAGAGGTATACAGCCCAAAAAAACCCCACCAAAGTGCAACTCGGAGAAAGCTGTTGCCTTTTAGGTGGTCGTAGCTCAAGATAAGGCCAATGAATGCAAAGAGAAAGCCATGGAAGAGCCCTTTCCACCATAGTTGCTGTCATACCAAAACAACAAACTGCAGCAGAAGAAGTGGGCAGGGGTAGTAAAGACTGCCAAGAACTATATAGTCTGGAAATCATGGAAGATATGATGGCCTGGTAAACTCACACTGCACTGAAACTCCTTAAACATATAGTAACACTCAAACCAATGACATTGGGCCATCTTAATCTTGTGCGGATGATTGGAGTATTTTAAAGATGCCCTTAGAAAATCTATGAAGGGATACAGGACATGTGACCTTCAAGTGCGACACTTTCAGCTCATAACCAAGGTCTACCTGCCTTCCTCTTCCAGGTCAATTTATGATTAGAAATTGTAACTGTAAATTTATATTACACTGCAATATCAAGCTATTACATTTTGGGACAGCAATGGTACTCATTTCATATCCTTTTCAACACTGTATGTCTAGTGTGGTCCCACTCTAATATGACTTTAATTGTCATTCTCTAATGTTATCTCATTCTCCTCAGTATGAAAATACAACTTCTATGGTAAGAAAATGTCTTTTAATAATAGAAGTATTTAAGGTAGACAGAAACCTTGTTGCAGTAATTTAAGATGTGTTTAATTTTGTTTCGATCTCTTTGTTTCTTCTGGTAACTCTTAATTAATCTTGTTGCTACCTCTTTTGACCTGTGTACTTTTAAAACCACTTTGGGGTTGGGCAGAAAAGTCATGCGTCAAGGATGGCTTGGCAGTAAAAAGATGGCTTTTATAAACTGGTAATTGGGAATCAATGTGCTGCAAGCTGTGGGTGGAAAACGCAATAAACAATCTAGTCTAGAGGGACAAAGGATTATTTGTTAATAGTATAAAAAGGTCAGTGCTACAGTAATTAAATTAAACCTGCAAGGCATTCCAAGCCGTACTCCCGAATTGTACTATACCAGAAAGAACGAAGGCGCTTGACTCTGTTGAATCTACCATGGGTCATGTCCTATATAAATGAACTTGCTTAAATAGCTTTCTGCTTTAAGACTTGAGTTTAAACCTGCAATAATTGATACTATATTATACATGCTGTAAAGGCCCAGCAGCTCAGAAGTGAAGAGTTTGTGGCTCTGCACAGAGCCAGGCTCAGCACAGCCCTTATTTCTGTAGCACACACTGCATCTACCTGCATCTATGAAGTCTTGCAGCAACTGTGCCTGTGAAAGATTGCGCCAGAAGCTTGATATTTTGCACACCAAAAGCAGGTGAAGATCATCCTTTGGCTGAACTGGTGAGTATCAACAGTTGCACTCAGTAGATTTTCAGGATTGTTTCTGCTGGAATTAAACTGTGTGTTGTTAAAACCAGCAAATTCAATACAAAATACTACTTAACCACTTGACTGTGTTCCTTGGATTTTCTGTTAGCTGCTGATCTACTTGTAACTTAGTGAACTGCAACATAGATTTTTACAAGTGCATTATTTTATCTTTTTTTGTTCATTTAATGTAAAGCTTCAGATTTCTGCAGTTTAGCTGCAGCAGTATTTAACTGTAGCTCTTATGTTTTTTTGAATCTTAAAAGACCACTTCAGGAAACAGATATAATTAACCCTGGGATAAGGACTTTGTGAGAACACTAATTTACTTTTAATTAGTAATATTTTCTTAGTTAACTTCATTACTGCTGACAACTACTTTGTAGTAATGAAGGCTTTAATCAGAAAAATAAAATCAGAATGCATTATCTGGCCAGCTGGCCCCAAAAGATGGAATGCATATATTCCATCTGAATAAAACTGAGGCATGCATACAAATATCTTATGTTACATGTGTTGGAATTTTTTTCTGATTAGAGTAAGACAACTCAGTCCTTGGCTAAACCATGGCTAGGTATGTTCTCTAGAATACTCCATGTTTCTGAGAATTTCCCTGATCCACCTCCTGCAAAATAACACCAGATGCTCGGGTTTTTTCTCCTAGCACACCTGGATTCATTGGTAGGGGGAATAGTCTGAAAGTCACATTTACTCGGAGTTTTCCCAGAGCTGGTTGTGATAGGTTCCCTCAAGTTCCATACTAAAGAGCTATCATCTCAAGTGATTTGGTTTGTTTTTCCTTTATGAACAATAGGAGTAAAAATTACTGCCTCACTTTTTATTAAGGATCAAGGGATAGAGGACAGTGTGAGGAAAAAGTGCTATGTAAAAAGCAGGTAGTTCAGTTATCAAAGTTACTGAGCTCTAATTTGTTTAATTTGTTTAATTTCAATCAAGCAAATGAGATTTCAGTTGGTTGCATATCATCTGTGAATTTTGCAGTATGTTTTTGCACACAACTCAGGAGTTTCCAGGGTCTGGATTTTAATGGGGAAGCTGACATCAAAGGGACTGGCCCTCATAATGAGTAAAATGTTGGGAGCTTCGGAATAAATAGCAGGTCTGCTCAGCACGTAGCTGTCTGTAACTAGGGAGTAAAGAAATCCTGAGGATGATGTGTATGTGCTGTTTATAAGAATACCACTCAGGGACACATTCATGTTTGTGGAGAAATCTCTTAGAAAACAGATAATGGACTTTGAATTTCCAAAAGCAGGCAGCACTTTTGACTGCTGGGTAAGGGCTTTTTCATTTTTTTTCTATTTCTCTTACTGTGTTTATTTGATATGCCTCTTACAATAAAACCTCAATATATTTCTCTGATAAAGGAGCTGTCTATATTCAAATACACAGTCTTTTGAGGGACAGGACTGAAGTGCAAGGAGAATAATAACTAAAAATACATTAAAATCTTTTCACCTATAAGTTAAGTAGGGTTTAAGTCCATGAGCACAAAGAGAAATGGGTAAATTCAGAATTTCAGAAATGTTCCACTTTGGAGCTTTTCCTTTTTTTCTTGATTCACAATAATGCATTAGTTCTTAAATGTCAAAGCACCATGTAAATATTGTAATCAAGTGAGTTCAGGGCTTATTTCAACTTCTGGTAATTTCTATCCTACTTCGTATAAGGGAAATGTGGATATAGGCTTTCACTGCCTCTTCTGTCAGTCCTCGCCAGTGGAACACCATGAAAATTAAGGGATTGCATATTTTCCATTGTTCATAACAGTGCGTGAGAACAGTAGGCATGACAGAACTGTGTGATGCCAGAACAATATTTCTGATTCAGTACACGGCATAGTTAAAAGCAACAGAAGACCAGAAGAGAACTAAGGTGGTGAATCTTACACACCCAGCAGTTAGAGCTGCTGAAATTGAGGCTGCAAAGAAATCTGCTCAGTTTAAAGTGTGAGGTACGTGACGTATAAATTACAATTGATTAGTTTGCTTGGACAGTGTTGTGGCAGGCTGGGGAAAAGAGGTTTCAGAATGATGTCATGCTTACAATATGTATTTGAAATGTGGTAAGTGGACTGAAGTGGTAGGTATTAACAGCACCAACTGAGAGTGTGTGAGCTTAGGTGTGCAGTAGCATGTGCTTTTTTGGGAACGTGTATGAGCCAGCAATGTGCTCTTGCAGCCTAGAAATCCATTTGTACCCTGGTCTGCAAAAAAGTGAAGCATGGCCAGCAAGTTGAGAGAGATGATTCTACCCATCTTCTCTGCTCCTGTGAGACCCCTCCTGGAGTGCTGCATCCAGCTTTGGTGCATCCAGAGCAAGGAAAACTGGGACCTGTTGAAGCAGGCCCAGAGGAAGCACCTTGAAAATAAAGATGTGCAACCACCTACCAAAGCAGGCTGAGAGAGTTGCTTGGAGAAGAGAAGGCTTCAGGGAGACCATTTTACAGCCTTGTACTCTGTGAAGTGGATTTATAAGAGAGAGACTTCTTATCAATGCCTGCATTGACAGACAAGAGGCAATGAGTTTAAGGTGAAAGAGGATAGGTTTAGGTTGGACATATAGAACATATTTTTTACACTGTGAAATTGCCCAGGTGGTATCCTCATGGATAAGGTTATCAAGTGTACAAAAATATTCAATGATTTGGATTCTGCTTTGTGTGGGAAACAATGACAAGTAAAGGCAATATGATTCTGGTTAGGAAGACTTGACTGCAGGCACTTCACTGTTACATGAGTCTCTGACATATAATCATTGGAAGAAATCAACAAGTTAAACTCATTAGAAATTCATTCTTACCTGAATTATTTTCCCTGATTATTGTACCGAGACAATGAGTAACGTGATGTATCTATTTAAACTTGATTTTTCATAGTAAGAAATTGAAAGATTATTGCAAATATTGCTGGAAATCATTGTTGGGCACTCTATTGAATATAAATAATTAATTTCTAGCTGTCTCAGATTTTTTGCCTATTTTAGATCTTGTTTCTTAGATTTGTTTTTCACAAGTTACCAGCTCTTTAAAAGTTAAGAGATATGAACATTATCTAGAAAAATCAGCTGTGATGTCATTGCTCTTTTTGCCATTTCTGTATGAAAATATATCCTAAGGAGCACACAAAGTGAAAACGCTTTTTAAGCCTTTTTCAGGACATTTTTTGAAAGCCTTGGTTGCAGATTAGTGACTGTTTCTAAAAGGTTTTGCTAGGGAGCAGGAGCTGCTTCCTCTCTCACTTCATCAATAAATAGTGTTTTTCTCTTGTCTCTGAATGCTTGCTTGCAGGTACTCATTCCCTTTTCTTTTTTCTCCATTTTCTCATCCTATCACAACTCTATAGAGGTAGATAATCTGCCTTAAATGAAAAACATCCCCGTCTTGTGACTGTGATGAAGTTGAAAGAGTTATTATACTCCATCCAAAGTTAGCCTGACTGTGTGTTGATTGCTTTTTTATGTGGTAATACTGTAACAGAAGGCACACATATGAATACTAACCACATACTGCTGTTTAATATTCACATTTACTCGACTCAAATGTGTTCTAGAGAGAAAAAAAAAGCTTTTTCTTCTTATTGCTAACTTAAAATAGCAACATGTTTCTTAAGGTAAATTAAAAACAATGTCGTGTCTCCATGGAGAGTGAGGAAGAACTTACAGTGGCTGAGTAGCAGCAATTCTTAAACGTGAAGAGAATGCTGGAGCAAACTCCACTTTTTCTTGTCTCTATTTGTGTTTTTCGTTGTGCTCGTTTTGCATATTTTGGGAACATCCTTCTGGTGATTTTTAATGACCGTTGTGACTTTTTTTTGTGACCTTGAGACACTCAGTAGGAAGTCTTCTGCTACCACCCCAAATCCCTACTTTTCTGAGGCCCTACTGCACTAACACACTCTTTAAATATGCAGATGCCCCTTGAAATTTCCCAATACATTTGTCTTTGTTGACAATACATTATATAATATTATCTATTGCCCCAAATTGCTGTTCCTGTTTAATTATATGAACTACTCTAGACAACGTACAAAACAGGCTTAGGGTTTGCCATTATGAAGTAGCATTTCTCTCTTAAAAAAGAAGAGGATTTTTCTAGTAATGACTTGCAAAATTGCAACGAATCTACATGGCTGGCATAGATTCTCATGGCTGAAGAACCGGGAAACAGCAGTCATGCCCCCTAGGAAATCCTAAACAATAAATATACCATCGCTCATCATTCTCTGGAGGCTTGGGAGAGAACCTCTAACACTTGACTTCAATTTCATGTTTAAATCTCCAGGTGCTGAGTACAGTGCAGATCAAGAGAATTGCAAACAACAATGAACTAGGGAAAAATCCAACAAAACCACAAAGAAATTTCCTCTAGAATATACTTGTGAGAGTTAAGGTACCCTCTGTAGAGAACTGAGAAGATGCCTGAAGCAAGGAAACTGTTAGTACTTTCACTTTGGATAATTAATGTATTTGTAGAGAGAATGGAAATTTTAATCCAGAGGAAAATTCTACACTTTTGAGCCCAAATAATATCTAATTTTTGTCTGTTATTCATGTTATTAATCTTCAATCTGAAAAAAAATGCTTTTGAAGGGAGTGAGAACACAACAGGCCTTCTTAGAGGGATGGAAGCTGAAGTATGATCAAATTCTGATTAAAGTGTGGATTTTGTCTATTCAGTAGAGAAAATTGTCTGTTATTGAAACAAATATCTAGGACAGCATTTTTCAAATTACTGAGCTTAATAAAAAGCAAAACTAATTGCTGCAAGGGGCTTGGAAGTCATAGATGAATTAAGAAAGTCTCTTGAATTTGTGAGGGTCCACATTGTTCAATTATATTACTGATTGACTTGTATCCTGCCTTTTATCTTTACAAGATGTTCTCAGCTAAAACAGTATTCAAGGTTGTCTGTAATCACTAGGCAAAGAGATCAGATGAGTGTAGAATATTTATTTGACCAAAGAGTAATGCCAAACACTTTTTCAATTTTCTTGATGGTGAGGCTTCTTGGACACGTATTCGTAGTGATGTGTGATGCCAGGTTTGTGTTTTGTACTATATCACTCGGTTGAGTTGCCTCACATCAAAAGTTACAAAATATAGTGGCAAAGACTCACCTCAAGAGAGCGGGGAATATCAAGCATACCAGACTGGAGAGATGAATTTAGAATACTATTTGACTGACGACTTAAAACAAACAGAAACAAAAATGTTCAGAGATCTCTCTGGTCCTGTGTTTAATTGTTTAATTTTTGACTAAATTTACAATCCATTGTTACTCAATTCCACTGTTATCACATGAGTTTGCTGCTTGAAAGTGAAAAACATTTACAAGATACGCCATCCTTCACCTCTTCTGTTTCTGGGTGCTGCAAATGAAACAACTGAATGTTGAGGGCAGTAACTTAAATTCAACTTAAATTTTGCATTTAAGGCAGTCATTTTTCTTTTCTTTTTTCTTTTTCCAAATTACCAATGCAATTATTCTCAGACTGATCTGGCTTTTGAAATTCCTCTCTACGCTTCCACAAGACAGTATGACAGCTGGTTTAGTGAAGGGATCATTATTTTATAGAGTTGTAATATGAGTTACACGTTCAATCTTTTATGAAAAGGCAACATGACAGATAGCTATAATAGAAGAACCACTAATATGCAGTTATTTAAGTAGTGGCAAATGTGTAACAGCTTTGAAGTTATTTTTCTAGGATGTTCAGAGAGTGTGAAATTTACTCTAATGCATCAACATACTGTAGTTAAGTTATTGATATAAGTGTCTACCATTTATCAAAGAAAATTCCACAAAGATCACTCATGGTGATTGTTTCCAGACTTAAATTCTCGCTTTTATTTAACATGAATGTGAAACTTTTTGCTATTTTATTACTGTATTGAAAGATGTTAGAACTACTTATTCTAACGTCTTAAGACTTAAAAACTGAATATGCACTTCATTTAGATTAAATTTCATCAGGTCAGAACTAAACTTTGACAGGAGTAAGTGTATTTGCATCCTGGATGAGAAGATGAAAGGTTTAAAATTAAATAGAATATTTCTAGAAATTATTTGAAGTCCTGGCCTTGTGCCATTTTAAAATTTACATCCAAGCAGAAAGCTGCATTTGATGATAAACGTTATTGATAATGCCTGCTTCTTCAAAACATATTTGCTGTGATATATAAGGGCAGATAGCTGTCTTGTGTAATATACCATAACATTTGGTGGAGTTGCATTGCATAAAATATTATGAAATCTAAAAACAAAGGTTTGCCTCAAGAAAATAGGAAGTTATTAAGAATTTCAGATAGACAGCTTGCTGTACAGTGTTCACCTAAAATAGCTTCTCTTGAAATTGTCTAACAACCCCTTTAATCTACAGCACCTTAGACTAAGTAGTTTCTTCCCCATCTTATTCTCTAGCAGATTCAATTTGCTTGGAGCACTGATTCTTGGCAAGTAAGCTCATTTACCAGTGGACATTTAGACAGAAATGCATTGACCGAGTTTTTCAGTTACCATTCTTTTTGTGTATGCAGCAGCACTCCAACAGAAATCACCTTAAATTTATGCTTGCATCATGACATTGCTACATCCTCTGCCAGCAGATGTGGTGAGCAATAGTGGGGAATGAACAGTGAAGTAGTGGGAGTCTGGACTTCTGGCAGTGCATCATATTTTCCTGAAGCATGCTTACTTTCATTTAAAGTACTGGCAAAATATATGGCCTGTGAAAGGCATTTCATTCATGTTACATAGGGGAAAGGGATTTTTTGTAAAATTTTATTATCTGAATAGTTTATTGGGTAAACTTACCTAAGCTAGCCCTTCACTGCTGGAAATGAAGCCTCTTCTTGGCCAAAGTATGTATGGCTTATAAAGATCCCAAAGGTACTGTGGCTGGCAAGATAGTAAAGAAAAAGCAGCTATTTCCTTAGAGGAATTACACAAAACAGCTGGCATGAAAACTCTCCAGCATTTTGCAGAGCTCTCAGTTCCTTTACCTCTCCTTTTCCATTTATCTGTCTTCCTAAAACATTCTGCATTTAATGGTAGCATTGACATGAACAGACAAGACAGATTGAATCCTGGGGCAGATATAATTTTCATGCAGACAACTTTACTCAAAACTGGAAATAATTGCATGAAATTCTTTCACCTTTCACTGTTGCAAGTGCTACTCAGTGGCCAGTCTTCTCTTTTTTTCAACATAAAACTAGCAGGAATTAGCTTCTCAGTGAGGATTAAATTATAGACTTCTGCTACTCTATCAATACTGACAGGAATTTTCAAATAAATAGTGAGTGTAAGTGATGATGTGTTAAAATGAAAGTCTACCTTTGGAAAAATTGAGGAATAGTACCCTTTCAAGTTACACTACAGCCTCCCAAACTTATAGAAAATTATGTATGCAACTTGTTCATCAATTAAAAGATCTCATAGCTATATTAAACTTTGATTGTGCCTGAAAATCTAAGTTTATAAATATTAGAATATGCTCTGAAGACCATTAAATTTGGTCTCTGGTGGGGCAAGGGAAGTGTAATTAAAGTGCAAATGGCAGATTTCATTACTTATGGTTTGGGATATCTTTTTAAAGCACCCTCTCAGAGTCCTCCTTGCATTTAAAAAGGACATTCGTTGATAAAATGCCATAAAGGCTTGGGAATAGTTAGCAATTTTGTAGGTTGGAACCAACATCCTCAAGTTAACTGGGCCAGTACGGACTGCACAACTCTGAGAAATAATGGGCTTTCTCTCTGAAATATTGCTTAATAATTGAGCAACTGCCAACAACTTCTATAGCACCTTTGGCTTCATTAATTTATTAAGTGAGACTTCAGACTATGAGCATTCATAGGAGGAAGAAGAGTTCAGAGCTGGGGTGTCAAAAGCATAAAAGGTCATGTCAAAAAGATCTCTGATGGAGCACAAGCTTTAAAAAATATATTGTTGCCTCTAGAAAGAGTTTCCAACAATGTCACTCAGGGTGATTTTTGCACAAAATGTGACAGATGAATGCCCCCACAAGTATATATTAGCATAGACCCTTGTAGAATCTATTTCTTTGCATTGATTCTTCCTCCAAGAAATTTACACTTATGTGAGCTGAGAATCAAGCAGCTCTTCTCTGTCAGACCTCACCCATTAGGAATGCAGATTTCTTCACATTATTTTACCAGCAGACACAGCTTGCTCTACTTAAGTTGAGGTGAGTAAGATTCACATGTATTTGACATCCCATTCATTTTGAACAAAGCCATAAGTCCTGTTTAGACACACTGCAGATATCTACTTTGCTGCAAACTCTGTTTCATTCAGAAGTATTTACTTCATGTAACTTCCTTTCTGCCCAAAAGTCAAATGAGTGAGATTTTGTATGCCTGTAAAATAGCACAAGTACATCCCCAGTATCTGATTCTTTAAATTGAACAGTAAACTTTCATCTTATGAACTCATGGAAGTGTTCAGATAAACATGCTACTCTAGATTAATTCAAAGTTTAATATAAAATGTTCTCCTGTACTCTTCTTTTGATCCACTGTGCTTTGATCAGTATGGAACCTAGGTTATCCCATGCACCGCCATGTTTTGAGTTATATCCTATTTA
>VWZQ01008663.1:182593-198330 GCA_013397015.1 Myiagra hebetior | reverse complement strand
AGGCTTAGCTTAAATCGCTTCCCTTTTCCAAAATGTGGCTTCCATTTTGGCGTCTATAATTACTTGGGAGATTGTATTTCCATCAGCAATTGGTGACTCAAAAGACTTACTTTCCTACCCATGGTTCATTACATTCTTGTAAATCATGCAATAGAAAACAGTTCAAGAAATTATTTGGTAAAAATTAATTGAATCAGGAAAAGAATAAAAGCTACTCATAGAAAAATTAAGTAAAACTATATATCACCCTCATGTTGTTGACAGTGACTGGAAACTCAGGCATGGAAATGAAACTCTGTTCTGCTGTTCATGGAAAATAGATGTTGCCTTTTATCCTTCTGCCTCCCTCTTTGTGTCAGTGACCTCTGGCATCTAAGTTAAATGAGTTCCCCATTTACTGTGAATGCTGTACTTACGTGATAATGTATGAACTGTGCATAGCCAGGCTGCTTTGAAAGATTCTTTTATAGCACGTCTGTCTGGTTCTGCAACTGCAAAAATTATGGGGTAGGGCTCAGAATATATATGCAGAAACAGAGCCATAATGCCTTAAAATTATAGGATGCAAAAGGGAGTGGAATAATTGGAAAAAATTAAATATCACAATATATGCTGAATTTCACCTGATGTGTAGGATGATGAATAAACAATTCAGAGAACCTAGAAATACTAGAATAAGTTCTTTTTGAAAATATTATCTTTCCAAGAGGAGGTTATTTTAGTGGATTTCAGTCTCTCAAAGTTTTTTTAATAAGTGTGTCAATGACTTGGTTACAGCAATTTGACTTATCTGAGCCAGATTTTGATACTTAGCTATTACCTGTAATGTACCCATAACAACCCACAGCTAATTCTAAATAGCAAAATAGTCAGAGAAAATATTTAAGGAAGGAAATAAATTGTTCTAAGATTAGTGATGTGCCTGCAGTAGTAAAGACACCCAATTTAGATTACGTCTGTTGAGTGACTTGAGACTGTCACACAGGTGTTGTGATACTGGTGAAACCAAGAGTGTTCTTTCTGCCAAATTGCAAAGTTATAGGTTTGATAGATGCAGCGTTGGATAAAGAATTGTCTGGATGGTCATGCCCAAATAGCTACAGTAAATTGCTTCATGTCCAAGGGGAGAGTGATGAGTGGTGTTCTCAAGGTCCTCATGGGGACACATACTGTTTAATATCTTAATCAATGGCCCTGACAGTAGGGTATTGTGCAAGTTTGGAGATGACTTAAAGTGGCGCAGCTGACACACTGTAGGGAAGGGGTGACATCCAGAAGAACCTGACAGGCTTGAGCAGTGGGCTCAAGTGAACTTTGTGAACTCCAACAAGGCCAAGTGCAAGGCACTGCCCCTGGGTCAGGACAATGCTCATTATCAATACAGGCTGGGGGTTGAATGAACGGAGAGCAGCCCCACAGAAAAGGATTTGGAGAATGGAGTCTTCATCCGGTCGGTGGAAGAAGAACTGGACATAAGCCAGCAATGTCTGTACACAGCTCAGGAAGACAGTCATATCTTGACTGAATCAAAAGAAGCATGACCACATTGAGGGAGGTGGTGGGTCCAGTTCTGGGCTTGGCAGTTCAAGAAAGACAGGTTATGACTGCAAAGATCCAGCAGAGGGCACAAAGATGATGTGGCTGGAGCATTCCTCTTATGAGGAAAGTCTGAGGGGTCTGGGCCTTTTAGCCTGGAGAAGAGGAAACGAGAGGGGATCTTATCAAAGCATACAAATATCTTAAGGATAGATACCATGAGGATGGGCGCAGACTCTTCTCAGTGGAACACAGTGACAGAAAAAAGAGCAACAGGCACAAATTGAAACACAGGAAGATGCACCTGAATATGAGGAAACTTATTTACAGTGGGAGTGACCGAGCACTGGAACAGGCTGCTCAGAGAGGTTCTGGAGTCCTTCCTCTGGAGATATTCAAAACATACCTGGACATGGTCCTGTGTGACCTGCTGTAGGTGAACCTGCTTTATCTGGAGGGTTGGCCTAGATGATGTCCAGACCCCTCTTCCAACCCCAACCATTCTGTTACTTGGTATGTTTCTGTGTGCTTTTACCCCTCTATTTCACAATTTGTGAGTCTCTAGCTTGAGCAGAGAAGTTGTGGTTGACCCATCATTGGAAATGTTCAAGGCCAGGTTGGATGGGGCTTGGAACACCCTGGTGTGCTGGAATGTGTCCATGTCCATGGCAGCAGGGTTGGAAGCAGATGATCTTTGAAGGTCCATTCCAATATAAAACTTTCTATGATTCTATGTTTGTATGAAAATATTAGCTCTGGGAATAATTTCCAATGTGTGGTATCGATACATCCTCTCTAATTTTGGAATTTAATGTTAAGATCACCAGCTTGCTTTATTTTAACAAGATCCTACACTGCACCATGTAAAGTATATGTGCATTTTAATACTGCTTTGGCAAGGAAAGTCCTCCATGTGTAGGCAATTACTTGCTTTACTGAGGATAATTTGCCTTTTCAGTGAGAAAGGAAAATAGCAAGCCTTTTTTTCCCCAAAAATTACAATATGTACCCTTACACTTGAAACTGAAAACCGCATGCCAAATCAAGTGAAATACTAAAATGTAAACTTTCAAGTCAACATATATAAAAATAGCACAAGACTGTTATTATATGTCATGAGTTGTAAAAGATTGTTACATTTTTTCAAGAAAACCACACAGACTATTAAAAATACACCAACAGATTTTATGAAGCTATGTTTTTCAGTTTATTTCTTTCTACCTGATTTCTTTCACTACCAGAGCCTTACCTGAGTTATAATAAATTATCCATTTTCTCTATAATCATAACTTTCAACTAGTTTACTAATTTACTAAGAAAATTAGAAAGACCAATACTGGCTGCAACACTCTGTGAGGTGATGTGGACTTTCTGATGTTGCAGTTTTGAGCTGAAGAACACGTAATGTACTTCCAGGTGCAAAGGAACCAATTCTTCTCTCCCTAGGACATAATTTGAAAAATGCAGCAATATTTTGCATTTTGATAATCAGTTTGGTAACAACAGTGGCAGCTAGTAACAAAAGGGAACTGGTCAAGTTGTATAGGATGGTAAAGTAATATGTAACAGGATCAGAAGATTTCTTTTTAACAGGAAAATACTATAGCTAGAAAAATCATGCAAACTTTTGGGCATATAAACCCTTTTCTAACATCTAAATTTATTTTTCTGCATTTAACTTGGTATTGATATCTTTTAATCTCAACCAGCATAAAGCCCTCCATATCCCACGCCCCTTTGGTTGTTTATTTAATGTCACAAAACCCCCCATGGTGCTATGCTTCTATTCTGCATTCATCTTTGGATTATCATAGAAATTAATACATCTTATTACTGACACTTCATTAAGCTAGTCTCTAGGCATAAACCTGACTGGAGCTATTATTTTGAGGTGACATCTTTTCTAAAGTATACAATAAGAATTAGGGGAATCTGTGTGTGCTTAATCTACTGAGCCCAAAATATTTTGCTCAGCTGGTTATAGATATAGTTTCCTGCATATTGTCTCTCTTTGTGCATATTTGCTATCTATTAGGCATATGATTTTGTACAGGAATTGGCAAGATTTAGTTAATTTTTCATACTACAATGAATACTTAAATGCCAAAATATGGAAACAAAACCAATTTTCACCTTTTCTAGTGGTGAGTTGTGTTTACTTGTATAATTTTCTCATTGATGTAATTATATGGATTATTTTACTGATCTTGCTCTGAATTCTACAAAGTGATGGGTCACTTTGTTTTTACTTTTGCTTTTGTCTGGATTTTCTGGGCTGCTAGTGCACCTAATGGTAGCTTTTAGAGTTTATGTATTTTGTAGGAGGGATGAAGTTGAATATATAGCCTATATCTGAAAAGTAATGTGGTGCTGATGAGGAATTTAAAATAGAATTCTTTCCATGAACTCTTGATGCTGTTGTCCTGTGGCTGTTGCGTGCTGCTGTACTGTTTCGTGTTGCTGAAAATGCTAAGCGAATACCAGAGGGAAGGTGACACTAATTTTTCTGAGCTTCATCTAATAGACATTCTGTGTGCAAGAACAGGACAGAATTCTTCTTAGTCTCACAGGAAACAGAAATTTGGATTGTTCAATATAGATATAAAATTTGCTGGGTCTAGATCCCTGAAATGGACTTGTGTCATCTCTTTGAGGAGTCAGATCACTTTTCCACTGCTCGTGTTTTTATTGCCAGACTAACTACGGGACAGTCATTCTGAAATGGATCTGATTCATCTGAGATTTTCAGGTTTATTTCATAAATTATATTTGTGAAGAAGGTCTGTGTTATTGTTCTCAGCTTACCACGTAAAGAGAAGCCTGTTTTCTAACTGGAGTAGATGTGTTTCCAGGACCCACAAAGAACAAGATGGATTATCTTATTTATGGACTAAATTAAAAAAAAAAAATTATGGTTATATGAAGTGGTCAACATACATGTTGAAATTATATGTTCATACAGTGTATACAATATATATTCTTGTGTTTGGGATACATTTTGAAAGAAGTATAGAATTTAGAGACATTCTACATATAGTATGTACTATAAAGTCCTCCAAGGACAAATTAGTTTGACTAGGTGCCGTTATACAAGCTCACAGAATAATGTAATATTTCTAAAGATTGTTTTATTGTACATTAAATGCATACTTTTTTAATTAGTTGCTTTATTTAAAAATAAATGTTTAAGCATTCCTATTCTTACCTTGTTTCATAAACACTGGTGGATATAAGTCTCTAACACTCATCAATAATGACTAAAAAATCTGTTGGTTTGGTATTAGTATTTTTTCCACAGATAAATAAAATAAATGTTGTTCTGTAGATGCAAGGAAGAAGTGAAGTGTGAGATGGGTTGAATATCTGCCAAAATAACTGATAGATTACTGACAAAACTGAACTGTAAGCATTCTCAATATGTCTGGTTACATGAAAACAAAGCTATTTAAACAAATGAAACATTATGACTGACTTGACAAATATGTTGAATTTTCAAATTCAAAGAAAAAAATATGACTGAGAATGCAGTGAAGATGGATGAATTAAACTCTTTAAGCATGTCCCAGTTTTATGACAAGATTCTCTGAAGGGAAATGATAATGCCATAATCTATCAAAATGACTAGTCCCTATTTTTGTACAGTAAATGTCAGGTGTAAAACACAGTCTGGAGATATCCTGAACAGGAAAGCAATGAAAAGCTTCATTGTGGTTCAGACTGTCTAGAACTATGATGAACAAAATGAGAAGGCCTAAATTCAGCTTCTCTGTGTTGGAGACAGTAACTAATACCAACATGAGAGACCGTAAGTCTTACTTTTCCTCCTGTTTATTTTCTTGTTTTTGAGTCCGTTTTCTCAGAGTTCGAATTATAATGCAGGAAACAGGAAGTTTTTCTTCGGACTTAGATGTTTATTATATCTTATCTAAAATATAGCTGTGCAAAATCTGCCTTCTAAGTGAAAAGGTGGCAAGGTATGGCCATGAGCTTCAACTTCCTAGGCCTTTTAAGGCCCAAATCACCCAATTACAGAATTCCATGTAGATTATTTTTATTTATACTCCAATACCTAACTATTTATGTCCCACATTGCAGGTTTTTTGAACCAGTACCAGAAAACCTAGATTTGTGAAGAAGAAAGAAAAAAGAAAATCCTCCATATTGTTACACATACATATACTACTATATTCCAAAAAACTAAATTTCTACATTTCTACATATTCCACCCAGTGACATAACTTTAATTGCACAGCAACAATCCCAGTGCTATCTGGGAAGTCTTTTCCGAGGCCTAATGTCAAATGGAATGTGCTTTTGAGGATCATTGCTTGTCAGAGCTGAAAGAATTAAATTCTCAGCATTCAGGGTTCCAACATGTAAGAAGCTAGACTGTCCTCAGAACATTTTTGTAATAGGCAACCCTGACAGAATATTTTAACTTTGCAATGTCTTATGTATTTCTGTAAACTGGTTCTGTAAAAAAAACAGTAGGCAAAACATAGATTGCATTATACATGCTAAATACAAATAACATTAAAATTGATACAGAGTTGTGGAGTACATGCATCTGGCCTGGTCAGAGTGCCTGCAGTTGAAGGTCTGGGAAAAGGTCTCATGTCTTCTGATAGTCTGGAATTAAAACTGGACAGAGAAATTAGGGTTTGCTGGGTTGAGTTGTTAGATTAATGCTGGTTGTCTCTGGTCTGGAACACTAGCTACACATGATGAATGATGTCTGACACTTCTGGTAACTACAGAGAAACAGAAGAGACTTGAAAATAGTCTGGAGAAAAAGGGATTGTGGATAAAGTTGTTCGAAAACAAACTGCCATGTTGTGGAATCTGGATAAATGTAGAGGTGTGTATTATTTAAGTCTGGGTTGATATTGACTAAATCAAAATAAAAACATCTAGCAGCTTAGACCCTGTAGATGCAACCATGGAAGTGTTACCCTGACCAAGAAAGTTGTTTGCAATGAACCACTGCAAATTTTGAGCAGATTTAAGTGCTATTGCATCTTGAATGTGGAGAAAAGGATCAAGATTTTTGGATCAGGCAGAGCTGGCTGTGGGGGAGAGAGAGTGAGAGAGAGGTCCTTTGGGTACTAGGATTCTAGAAGTTTGCAACATCCTCACAGATCCAGTCACCCCCTTGGGGTTTCTGCCTTGAGCTTCTGCTGCTTTTTTTATTCTGTTTAGTGTGGTCAGCTTCCTCACTCATAAGGGTGTATTTCTATCACATGCGGAAATGACAACCCACAGTTTGTCCTTGGCCCTCCCTTTTCAATCTCATTTGTATTTTCAAGGCCTTTGATATTATCCTGTGCTGAAATCCACATCATAGGAAGATGTATCTGGTACCAAGCTACATGTTGCACAAGCTCTCAAGATAAGTTGATAACAAGCAGGGACTGGGGAGGACAAATTTAGTGGAGGGCAAATTTAGCCTAAGACCTGTGGCACATTTCTACCAATGGCAATATCATTGTTAATAGGAAAAGTCACCTGCTATTTTTTTAGATTACTAATCAAATAGTGTGTTAAACCTCTATCCATTTCCTCAGTATCAGCAGTAAAGGTAAAAGCAAGGTCCTTATATATCACAGGTCTATAGTTCTATAGACTAGATGATAGCTTTCATCTACTTCTATAAATCTTTCATGGTCTATTTCATATTCATATCTTTTTTCTTCAAGTAATTAGGTGTCAAGACTTTTTTGAGAGAATGTGTTGACACTTTAAGTACTGTGAAAACCTGCACTTGGTTTATGTAAAGTATAAGTTGGAGATGTTGTACTTCCATCTTGCAAATGATGATGGTTGAATAAAACTTCACAGAATAAGTCAGCATTTATTTTAACATTTAACTTTTTTGGATACATTTCAGGATGCTGTGCTACTTTAAAGGCTGAGACAGCTTAGTTTCACATATACGTTAAAGTGGTTTTTCGTCTATTTACAGCTACTGTGAATATGCATACAATATACTCATACTGGTAGATGAAATAACTCTCTCCAAAGACCAAGAGATCCTGACGTTTAAAGTTGTTAATGCTTTTTTCTTCAACTTTGCCTTCTTTGAAGTCTAACCAAGTAACAACCATGTGTGTATGTGTGTTTATATAATATGTATAGCATACAGAAACAGTCCAAAAATCAAAAATCCATTACTTTTTTAATTTAGTTTTTGGTTAATTTAGTTTGATTTATTTGGTTTAATTTTATTTCACTCTGTTTTGCTTATTTTATTCATTCTTCCATTTTTTTTCAAATGTTTTTGTTGACTCTTGTTGCAGAGTTATAGTCAAAATATCTCTTGTTCTGCAACATGGGGATATAAGAACCACTGTGTGGGTGTAGAAACTAGATTAATCAGTGTTGTAAGACTAGGTAAGTACAGTTTTTTCTTTTTGTGAGGAAATATGAAGCCTACTCATTCAGCACTTAAACACATTTCTAAGTAGATCTATGCAGTCTTAGTGAAATAAAATCTCAAGCAAACCTTCCATTTAGCAATTAGCAATAGATGACAGCACATTCCACTACACAAGAAACAGCATTTTCCTTACATGGGAAATGATTACTTTCTTTGTTTGAATAAGAAACCATTTCTGTGGAAAAATTTTACAAATGCCAAAATAATAAAAAAGGGGATATTCATTTAACAGTGCTTTTACTCATTGATAATGAATAAAAAGTGACTCTTATGTCAGATGATACCTATAATTTAATATTTTGCAAAGGGATAAAGCTGAATTATTCACTACTTTGAGTATGTCAGGTCCTAACAGTCTTTTTTTCCAAGTGTTTCTGTTGAAGATTAATAGTATATACTGGTTCTTTCCAACTTCTATTTAAAAAGTCCATCAGCCACAAAGCAAGATCAAATTAACATTTGTGTTATTGGTGTGTCCATTGAAGAATTTTTAGAATCTCTGTCTTGTAAAACACGTTCGTAAACTCATATGGCTAAGGTTGTGGAAGTGTAACATTCTTTGCAATTTGTTAATCTGAAAAATGAAAAGTGGAATGTTTGTGTCACCCCCAAATACCACAAGTCAGAGGACTGGAGTTTCATCCTCGATGCTGCGTACCATAAAGGAAATTTTTTAAATATAATTTTACTTTTGGCAAACTGGAACAAGTCCAAGGGGCTTGAGGGAGAGGAATGTTCCTTTCTTTCCTTCAAACAAGATATTTTCCAATAGTTTTATTTCACGTGTGCTGGTATGTCTAAATAATTTGAAATCAGAAGTGCTCTTGCAGATGTCTTTACATGACAGCTGCCTTGTTAACTATCACAAAGTAGTAAAGCTAATGGTCATGCTCTTCTAATTCTAAAAGTTCTTCTAAAGCATTAGCTGAAGGCAGAAGTACTTGAGGGATCTGACAGCGAAAGGGTGGAGGGATCAACCTTCAGGGTGATCTGAGAATTGGTTGTGCTTTAACACTGTAATAGTGTCTGACCTGAGCAGAGTAAACAAGCAGGGCAGCTTTCCTGGGGCTGTTTTCTGCATATGAATAGACCTGAATATCTACTAACTGCAGTATTTAAATGGGCAGCATTTTTTGTTGTGTATCCTGACTACATGACTGCCAGCACTCTCCAGTTCCCTTACTTCTATTACATTATCTTCCTTCTTTTTTCCTCCCACTATGCCATTCTACTTATGTTCTTTACTTATAAACATTTTTTAATTTGGTCATCATCCCCACCCCTATTCTGTTTTATTTCAAAGCATCATGAACAAATTTTGTTTATACTGTGGCTATTTGGAACAAAGAAATATGGAAACATCAAAAATGAAATTTCATTTAATAACTGCAGGCCTTTGAAAATTTGGAACTAGTTTGATTTGGAGCACTGTAAACATAAGCAAATTAGTTGACTTTAACTAATTTGTCCAGAATTTCTAAAATAATTAAGACGGAATGGGTGATTCATGTAAATGTAACAGCAATTAAGTGTTAGGATACATACTGAGTACAACATGTACCTCTGAGGTTGCAGAACATCTCATAAGGTAAAGGTTAGTTGTATTGCAGCTGTATTGCAGAAGGATACTGACACAAGCTTTTGACCAACTAATATATGCCCAACACAGTGGAATTTAACAGGATGTTGACCTTCATCTTCCAGTTTTTGAAAATTTTAATGTAAATACTGACTGCTTGGTTGGGCCAGTGTCTTTGTGGGCAATTACACAAGTCCTTCAATCATGAAATCTGGTAAGCAAGGAGTATGCTTGTGTAACATAAATAAATTGAGTTTATTGAATGGCGTTTTAATATTCATTGGGTAATAAATATCAAGGCTTTCTCCTTATCAGGAAATGTACAGGTCTGAATATTGATACTGGCAGCTCTTGTAAAAAAACCTCTTTTGAACATGGAAGTAGTACTGGCGGAGCTCTCAGGTCTGAACCACAGAAGACAGAGTGTATCTTGGATCAATGGCTAATGGCCACACCAATTAGGGAGAAGGAAAAACCTGAAAGAAAGTGGTGACTGGCCAGAGAACCTTTCTTACCTGACAAACTTCTAGCTTCCAACCTTGTCCAACTTGTCGTATTTTCACTTCATTCCTCCCTCAGGCCCACGTGAAGAACCCGTAACTTGGCTCTGTTGAATTTCATGAGGTACACATGGGCTCATTCCACAGGACTATCTAGGTTGCTCCTGGTGGGATTCCTTTCCTACAGCGTGTCAGTTGCACCAGTCAGCTTGACATCTTCTTCAGACCTGCTGACAATGCACTTGATCATGGAATTGTAGAATGGTTTGTGTGGAAGCAGCCTTAAAGATCATCTGTTTCCAAGAGTGCTGCCATGGACAGGGACACTTTTGACAGGACCAGGTTGCTCAGTTTGGCCTTGAACAATTCCAGGGTTGGGGCATCCACAATTTTTCTGGACAAACTGTTCCAGTGCCTTCACCACTCCCACAGCAAAGAACTTCATCCTAATATCTAATCAAAACCTACTCTTTTTTAGTTTTAAGCCATTCTCCCTTGTCCTGTCACTGCATGCTCTTGTAAGTAGTCCCTCTCTGTCTTTCTTGGAGGTTCCTTTCAGGTACTGAAATGCTGCAATTAAGTCACCCTAAAGTCTTTTCTTTTCCAGGCTGAACAAAACCAATTCTCTCAGGCTTTCTTTGTATGAGAGGTGCTCCATCTCTCTAAATCCTACTAAATCTAAATCTAGATCCTGTTATCTTGTGCCGCTGATGAAGAAATAAAATAACAATTGTTTCACTCTTGAGGGATAGCGATTTTTATTCGTTTCCACTTGGACATTGAGCCATTGACGTTATCTCTCAGAATGTGGTCATCCAGCCACTTCCTTTTTTAATCTAACAGTCCACCTGTCAAGCCCATATCTCTCCAAGATATGGCCACAATGTTGTGGAGAGCCATATCATGGGCCTTGTGTAAGTTGAAGCAAATTACATAGGTTCCTCTTCTCTACTGATGCAGTCACTCCACTGCAGAAGGTCATTGGGTTAGGTGGACAAAATTTGCCCTTGTTGAAGTCCTGTTGGCAGTCTCTAATTTCCTCCCTGTCTTCCATATGCTTCAACACAATTCTCAGGAAGATCTGTTTCGTTATTGTACCAGACACAACTGAGGCTGACTGGTCAGGGTCCTCTTTTTCAACTCCTTATAAAAATTGAATGAGTGACCCTTTTCCCAGTCATTGGGGGCTTCTTCTGAGTGCCATAACTTCTGAAGTATGACTGAGAATGTCTTTGCAATTATACAGGGTTTCTATTAACAGGATTTCTGTCTATGCACTCATAAATTTTGCAGCAATCTTGTAGTAATGCAATTATATGTTGAGCTTTCTTACAGTGTTAATTTGGTTGGATTTACCAGGAGACCCAAAGGTGAAGTCTTTGCACACTGAAAGACACTAATTGCATCAGCCTGTTTTTCATAAGAATCCAGGTTAAAAATCTATTGTAAGAAGTTAATGGGGAAAATATGCACACAATCATCCAGAGACAAAAATAATAGATTTGGCTGGTCTATTTTTTTCCCATTATTTTTTACTTTGAAGTAGAAACATGCATTCTTTTTGACTTTGGCTGGGTGCTTCAGGCAAGTATGGACAACTTTTATAGACCAGTATAATTTATCAAAATTCCATGTTAAACCTATGTGTAAAACTGCCAATAAGAGCACTAATATACTGACAGATGTAGTTCTTCCTGTTCCCCATTCAAACCAGTGTGCTGGTATAAATGTATTTTGAAAGAGACAGAAATCATCTGAATTATTTTTTCAATTACGTTGAATTGACTAACAGAGATATAGTATTAGATCATAGCTTTTGTTTCAAAAACATATGTTCAGATAGATCCCAAATGTAAAGTATGCTAAAGTGTGGAAGATTAACATATTTACAGTGTTTTTAACTGGGTTTACTTGTCGGTGAAATTGCATATGTGTCTTTATTCTGTATTTGTATAAGTCCTGTTTAATTTCACATGTGTCTTCTACAAAGCAGATAGTTTATGGCTAAAAGCTAATAGAAATTAAATGTTACCATGATAAGGTGACAGAAGTTTCTGATGTGTTTTTCTCCTAAACCATTCTGTCAATCTACCACAATGCAGAATTTTGATGGGCTTTAAAGATATTGTTTCTTTCATCAAATTTTCAAAGATGTACCTAGTAGGCTTAAAACATACCTATTTGGGTATGTTTTGCATCATTTGTCTCTGAAATGTGGAAATACTTATTTGTACTCTGTTAAGTGTATCTGCCTAGCCTGGAGACATTTGGTATGATACTGTTTAATTAGATAATTTCTTTACAATGAAGCAATAGAAAGTCACTTGGAAAAAATAACCCTTTTGACAACTTGACTGGTGCAAGATTATGTAGGAGCAAAGTTTTGCCTCTGATATCTGCTTGCCAAAACATCATGGGTCTGTGGCATGCCTACATTTTGTCAGTTTTGGCCTCAGTTGAATGTTGGTGTTAAGTACAACAGAGTTGCTCCTCACTGACTTTTGTTTAGCACACCTTCCTAGAAGCAGGACACAATTCATCGTTAAAAGTTCATGAATGAAATATGCCTGCACCAAAAGAGAGTGACCCATCTGATTGGACTTTATGCCAAGAGCTTATAGGTGATTTCACAGTGATGGAAATTTTGCGGTGCCTCTGGCTTTGCATGAGCCTTGAGATGGATTTTGTCAGTGATTTTTCTATTCAGCTTCAATACCAATCTATTTCAGTTGCTCCTCCTTCTTGCCTGTGTTTGTGTGTCTTATTCTCTGCCTTTAGTTTCCCAATAGTTATCATGGTTCTAATTGTGCCTCAGTATTGAATATTTGAAGTGATAAAGAGGAAAGTTCCTCTTAATTCTGAAATCTTTGGAAGTTAAGATCTTGGCTATGGAATTTTTAGACTAAAAAAACCAAAACAACTTGATGCTTTGTAGTAGGTTTTTCTTCATTATGTGATATATGAGACATGCAAATATCAATTTAAAAACATTCATCTCATCTGGTGATAAATTGTAAATAGATTAATATTATTATAAAGCTTGATGATGTTTTGCCATGCTAAAACAGTTTTTAAAACATTTGATTTGATTTATATTCTTTGATTTTTATTCTTTTGCACTCCCTTTCTTTTTCTCTTTTTTTAATTTCTCTTTACAATTCATTATTGCCTTAGAAGGAATTAATTAGTAAGGTGATAATTCCCCTTTCAGTCTTGCAGCAAAGAGGAACTACTGGGATTAGAAACTCTTCATGTTTCTGAACCCTCAAGGGCAAATCTCTGATTTTTTTCTCCCATTGAAAATGACACTGGTGAATTGCTAGCAAAATGCAAATCTTTATTATACATTCAGTGTTTTATTTTAGCTTAAAGATGGAAACCTGGAAAACAATACTCTTTAAATTGTTGGCACAGTCCACTAATCAATCCCATTACTATGAGCTATGTTATATTAATTACTAGGATGCCATTATATCAATCCTGTAATCATTGTTGTACCAACTATTGGTGTATATTTTAATAGCTTCTATGGCAGCCAATATTTCTTGTTCATTGATGCCATACTGGAATTATCTTCTTTGACCTGATTTCTTGCTGGCATGTTTGGCAGTATGCACTTAACAATAAGTTCCTTATATTTTAGTTGTAATAAGCTGCATATTAACAGCGATTTTCTGATTTGAACCATGCTTCTCAGTTCACCCCAATGGAGTACAAAAACTGTGGAGGGTGACTAATGTCATGATTGGTAATTTATGTAGTCAGTTTTTAGCCTTTGGCTTTTTATAGACAGTTTCTTCAGTAATCAAATTGTGGCCCCAGTGAAAGCTCTAATACCATATTTAACTTCTTTTCTCCTCTGTAATTTACTCCCTGTCTTCATTATCATGTCTTAGAATTTCTGTGCATATTCTACCACACAATTGTGTATTTGTCCTTCTGTGACAAACCCAGCAGGTCTGAACACACCATCAGATCCCTTCAATAAAGCTCTTTTGGTGCTGCCACCCTTCTCAGTCTATGGGCTTGCAAATTCTCATGAGGCTTTATGTGGAAATTTAAAGGCCATGCCAGAGGTTGTGTGCCATTGTTTTCTAAGCTCTCCCTGCATAAAATATATCTGAGCATTTCAAATGCAGCACACTAATGCCCATGAGAAGGGATTAATATTTTAAGAGCACATTCACATACTTTTTTCCCAGGTGGAGTCAGTAGCAATAGAGTATGAAAACATTTACTTTCTGTTTTGACTACTTTTTCTTGGAAGGAAAGGTTACTGCAGACTAAATTTGTGATGGGAACTTGCATTCAGTTAACTTTGCTTAATGTGCCTGTGTAAATATTGATCCCTTCTTTCCATTAGTTACGCAAGCAGTGAATAAAATAAATAATTGTTCTTGAAATAGGAATACCTGATAACTCTGACTCACAGCTGTAGGAATAGTGTTTTAAGTTAAATACAAGCAAGTACTGCAAATTAAACAACAAANTATTAAATATAAATATATATACAAATATATATATGAGCACAATATATTTTAATAGAAATGTATACTAATCACAGTGTTAAAAGATTATTAAGATAGTTCACAAAATTCTGCATTGCAACTACGAATGCTGCACATCAGTAGGAATTTCACTCAGTCAAAGAATGAAAAGGTTAATGAATGTAGACCTAATCACAAAATGTGAACTGAAGAGATATTTCACAAAAAAGAGATAGTTCACAAAATGTGAACTTAGAGATATTTCACAAAAACTGGCAGTGACAAACTGAACGCTACAACACAATAAACTTCTCCAATCAAGCAGCATATTTGTCATACTTAGAAAAAAAGGGCATGATCCCATCATCAATGTGTTTGTAGTAAAGTAAGAAAAACTTTTCATTTAAGAAAAAAGTGTGAAGTTTGTATTTTGAAATAAGGATTTGATGCATGTCAGCATGTGCCACCTCATTTTTCACTGTACATTTCCACAGCAGAATAGGTTAAGAAATGCTGATGGTGTCCTTCCAGTGGTTTTGCTTTCCTTCATCTGGTTGTGGGTAATTTTGACTTGATTTTAACTGTCACAGAAGCTGAAGAAAATAATTTTTCAATGCTTTTCCTTCAGTGGGCTTCATGGGCTTTTCAACCTGTCACGTTCTTTGCTCTTGATTGTAATATGCCATTCAAACGACACCAAAGCATGCCATACCAACTGACAACAATTTTGCTTGATGGTTGAATTTTACAGCGTTTTAGAACTTCTACAATAACTTCTCCAATAACTTCTCCAATGAAACAAGGGAGATAACTGCTATTATCCAATCGTGTCCTCCTCCTAAATGCATGCTTTGGTTATCAGGGTTGTTCTGCTTGGCACCCGACAACTGATTTCGTGAGTCAGACACCAAAAATCACCAAGGAATGGAGAAAGTCAGGGAGAAGAGCTCTAATTAAAGACAAACAGACAGGGAAGTCAGGATTTGCTGTAGATATGGCATTGTAAAAGTCCTGTTGAGCTCAACGGGAGATGATCAGGGAGTTTACTAAGGCAAACAATTTTTCATGTCTGTACTGCATGGGCAAAGAAGACACCTCTTGCATCAAGGAAAGAGTATGCTGGCAGTACCAGAGAATTCCCTCTTGTTACAACCCACCCCCGAGGGCGAGGGTAACTCAGGTTCTTGTAAATGTGTATA
>VWZQ01008663.1:137556-182548 GCA_013397015.1 Myiagra hebetior | reverse complement strand
TATATATATATATATGTGTGTATATATATATACACACGTGTGTGTATGTGTGTGTGTGTATGTGTGTGTGAGTGAAAGGTTTATTTTAGAACAATTTGGTTGCGATGGAAAGGTTGTGTGTAGTGGGTTTGGTTATTATCTGTAGAAATATAGTAACAGAAAGGCATAAAAAACACTTAAGAAGAAGTATAAATAAAAGAAAGAAAGAACATTTCAGTTTCTCATGCCTCTATAACAATGGATATAATACAAACCTTTCCCAACCCTTAGACAACTAGTATCACCAGTATCACTTAAGAGGAATAGGAATGGTGCCTACACAGACAGGAAATAGAGTGTTGAATAAAAATAGGTAGCATGGCAAGTTAAAAAAAATGTGCAGTTTGTGAAATTTGGGCTTTAACTACTCGGTAGAGAGTTGTTCTACCTTCAAGTTGCTTCCAGGCAATTTCAGAAATGATAACGTACCCACAACCTTCAGGAATATCCAGTTAGGCATTATGTGCATCCTGAGGATCCCCTCTAGTGGGTATTGCTGCCAAGTCTGCTTTGCCAGCAAAGTAGAAGATACACAAAATTTTCAATTCTGTCACTCAAGCTCCAAGTGCTTGTCTGTGTTAGTGGTCAGACATGCCAAGTGAATGAGTCACAAACACAAAGACCATGTACCCAATTTTTTTATAGTTTATTAGGATTTCTTGGGTACCCAAAATTAGCATTTAAATTCTATTTTAGACGCATAAGCACATGGGCTTATTTTCAATCCTGCTGTGTTCTCATATGTTCATTTAAATTATCTCTGTGTTAAGTAGGCTTAAAAATAATCTGTAACATGTACTTAGAAAAGTAAACACAAACTAATTTATGGGATTTTAAAATAAATATATCACATGGATTCTGTTATTTTGCCACTAATCTTCAGAATTGTTTTTGCATAATGTTTTGCAGTTTTTATTCCCTCTCTTTTTAGTATGTTGTTCTGATTTTGTCTGGGATAGAGTTAATTTTCTTCAGAGTTGCTAGTATAGTGCTGTGTTTTGGATTTGTGATGGAAACACTGTTAATAATTCAAGTGTGTTTTTGTTATTTTTGAGCAGTGCTTACACAGAGTCAAGGCATTTTCTGCTTCTCAGCTCACCCCACCAGTGAGCAGGATGGGGGTGCACAAGGACCTGGGAGGGGGCACAGCCAGGACACTGACCCCAGCTGACGCAAAGGGCAATCCAGGCCAGATGGTGTCATGTTCATCATATAAAGAGGGGGAAAGAAGAAGGCAAGAAGGGCTGTTTGGGGTAAAGGCACTTGCCTTCCAAGTCAGCCTCACGTGTGATGAAGGTTGACTTTCATGGAGATGGATGAACACCTGCCTGCCAAAAGGGAAGCAGTGAATGGATTCCTTGTTTTGCTCTCCTTGTGTGCATGGCTTTTGCTTTCCCTACTAAACTGTCTTTATCTCAGCCCACAAGTTTTCTCACTTTTACCCTTCAATTCTCTACATTTTCTCCCCGGAGGGTAGTGATTGAGTGGTTTCATGGGCTTTAGTTGCCAGCTGGGGATAAATTTCAACAGCTGGGGTTAGGAAGGGTGTTATGACAGATAAACATTTCTTCCTCTGTAGTGTAGCACTTTGCTGATCTTGAGGAAGGGGATGGCATATTTCTTCTGATCAAGGAAGTGTCAAGATTTGCAAACACCCAAACCCAGGAGAGAAATCTGCCTCTTGCAGCTATTTTTCCCCTGTGTGATTTCAGGAATAACAGCAGAGAACCCTAGGCTTACTGTCAATAGTTTTATAATCTCTTTTGATTCACTCCCCCATCCCACTGGGGTGTGAGTCCTGTTTCAGTTTATGGAATTTCACTGTTTTATCAGTCTGTTTTACCTGAAATGCTCATAAAATTCAGAGCTTTCTATTTACTGAATTCAAGTATTTCCTCTTAATCTCTTTATTGGAAAGTTCTACAGGTACTGACTTGTAATAAAACCTGGGGATGTGGTAGACTTCGTCAATTACAGCATACTAGTTATCACAGTTTTTCTCAGACTGATGCCATGTTAAATATACTTATCTCAAATGAGGGCTGATTAAAAAAAAAAAACAACAAAAACTGAGCAGGAGTAGATAATGGATTATTCTCCATGCTTGAAATCTCAGAATTCTGAGCATCGGAGCTTGGAAATCAACAAATAACTGTCCAGAATGTCAAGGCAGAAAGTTGCCATGAATATTAGTATGGTTGGATGGTCTCCAGAGAGATTTGAAAGCTGTTGTCATGACTGACTCTCCTGTAGAAAACATAAAATCATACTTTTTTTTACATAATAATATTAAGCCTAAAGTTACAAAACAACAGCTAAAAATCAGATCATTATGAGCAGATGTAAAAGTGGAGCTTTATGACTTATACTGAAAACAGGTTTTGTGAGTGTTTCTGTGCACAGGAAAGAGAAACTTTATTGAAAGTGAAGATTGGAAACAGGATTTTAGGATATCTATTGTTAGCCAAACCACCTAAACAGATATTTAAAGGCTACATTTGCTAACATAACTTAGTAAGAGATATGCTAGTGCACCAGCGCGAAATTAAAAAATGAAACAGAATAGATTTTTATAACAGTGTATATTTTTATAAGTGTTAAAATACAATCTCTGCAATCAAGATGCAGTGTACACATCTTATAATTTCTATAATCTTTTCTTAAAGAAGGGTAAATCTATAGAAGTGCTTGAGGTGGATTCCTCAGAAAAGAAAGACCAGTGAATAGAGCTACTTTAACCACCTGTCTTGAAATTTGGAGAGCCTTGTTTTTCTTTCCAAAATTTTCCTGAGCATGCTATCCTTCCTTCTGGTTTTTCAGCTTTCACTGTGTTGTCCCCCTACCAAGAACTGTATGACATAATTAATTAATAATTAGATTGTGGGGGTCTCTTAACTCCCAATGCACCAGTAGTGAAAAACCAGAAGCATCTACCTGCCAGTGATACCAGAAGCAAAGGATGGCTTCTGTTATGTATGCACTGTTTCCCAATTATTTTCCCTCAAGTTCTGAGATATTAAGGCAGGTCAAGCCATTTATTAGTTCCCTAAAATGACACAGCGATAAAACTTAAAAATTCTGGCAGTTTCTTCGAACTCGTGGAAGGAAAATTCAAAATTAACTCTACAGGAAATAATCTAATTTAAAACTTTAATGAAATACTGTATTTATTTTCTTCCTAAAATGTTTAGGCATAGGAATGTTCTGTTTTTATATTGCTTGTTCAGGAACTCCTGTAGTGAGACAGTAAGTATACTAAAACATAGATTAAAGAGCTCAATTCTTTTTTGGTTCTAAAGAAGGACAAATGTGCCAACAGGTTTCTGCTCACTGAAATTGTGTCAGAGGTCTCAGAAAGTCTAATGAAGGAAGATATTAAATAAATACCAGTCTGAGAAATATCCTGTACTGTTAAACTGAATGTGTACCTTTGGAACTTCAGTCAATCATAGAGACAGTGGAAAGATGAGCAGGTCTGTCACTGGAAGGCTCAGAAATGGAGATGGGCCAAAAATTAAACATTCTGAACTTTAAAAAAAGTGCAGCAGGACCCTGAGATTAGCTCAGTTGGTCAGAGCATGGTCCTAATGACACCTGTGTTGTGGGTCTCATCCCCATAGGGGCTGTTCACTTAAGAAATGGACTCGATCCTTTGGGCCTCTCCCAACTCAGAATATGCTCTCTGTGTGTGTTTTTATTCCTAAACAAACAGCTGGGGCAGAGATGAAACATAAGGAAACACAACAATTCCTGTTTATGTTTAATACACTTCATAAATATGATTCAGGCCTGTAGTGCACAGGGACAGCAGGAGAACATGTGCCATTCCCTTCGTCCACCTTCAGAGCAAACTTCAACAGAGACCTGGCAGGAGATCTTTTCTGTGAAGCCTGTGGCTGTTGGACGACATCATTTTTGAAATAATGGATTTCTGAAAATATCTTAGGTTTTGTCTAATGTGCCATGTTATCATCCCTCATGCAAACCTGGGCTGTTTCATGTTATGATAAGTAACTACATTGTCAAGACATATCAAATTATTTTCAGATTTTAAATAACTTTTTGTTGTTAATTTAAAAAAAAATTATCTGATCATTATGAATGTGAACACTCTCATAAAGCTCTATGAAAGATCTGCTGTCAGCTACCTCTTAAAAGAGCTGGCATGATTTGGTAGAGTACTGCTTTAAAAGTTCTTCTCCCATTCTGTTTGGATAGTAAAATTAAAAGAAAATGAAAGTTCAAATAATTTTCTTGCCTTCTATTTCATTAAAACTTTAAAAAAAAACAGCAGTAGTGGATTTAATCCTAAAGTTATGTTGGAAGAAATATGAAATTTGGCTTCATGAATTACTCATACGAAAAATCAAGTGAAATCAGAGCTCATGAATTACTTATAAAGGCTAGCTGAAAATCAATAAATTGCCTGTAATGCATACATAAGCATTTTCTCCAAGTGTATAATATGCTGACATCATGATTTCTTTTTTTTTGTAAATGACAGCTATGCCAGTTTGAAATAACGAAATTGCTTTTCCTCAGAGTTTATTCAAAAATGTCATTTAAATATTTTCATCTGTTTGAAATAAAAAATACATTGTGAATTGCAGATAGATGACCATACCAAGTAATTAGGAAAACATTGCAGTGTGGCTAATAGCTCCAAGTATCCTTGGAGATTCCAATTATTATTAGGTTAAAAACACTTTGTGAAAAATATTCAATGCTAAGTAAAACTTGTGAAATGAGAAAGAGGCAAAATGCTAAAATGAATATTTAATGTACTAAAATTAATTTCCAAATTAAGGACTATCCATCATCCATCTGCCAGAGGGATAAGTAGTCTTTGTACACAAAATCATTTGCAAATTAAGTTGGCCTAAAGTACTGAGTTTATCTCCTTTTAAAGGAAAAAAACAGTAATTGAAATTCAGTTTCTTTGTGAGTAGAAAAATGCTTTAATAATATTGTGAACCAAGAAAAATTTACAGTTTCTGAAATAATCAATATTTATGCACCTAAATCATCTCCTTAATGGCGCACATTGTGAATGTGCATTAAATACTCAGTCATTGTATATAAATGATAACAACAGTATTCCCTACTAATGTAAGCGCTGAGCGAGGGCTATCGTAGTGGCAAACCAGATGATCTTAGTGAGGTCTGTTACTACTCCCTCCTGTTTTACCCCAACAGAGGAAATTGAGAAATCTGGGCAATTTGGAAGCATCTGTAATGAGGATTCTTGGGCGTGGTCATAGGCTGAACAAATGTGAAGAACAGGTGAATCACTGCCACTTAGATTTTTGCCACACAGATCTCCCTGCACTGCTATCCTTGATTGCAGTCTATCTACACATCATTTTAATGATAAATGCCTTTAACATATCTTGTATTGTCTTCAGCAGCTTGGTGAGTCATGGTAAATAAGCAACGAATCTCCATGCAATAGTTTGTGAAAATGTCCCTTCATATGTGTTTTTGTAGCATTCATTTGGAAACTTTCATTAATAATTGGTCTATGGAGTTCAATGCAAGCAGTAACAGAACTTAGTTAAATATTTAATAGAACCCTAGGATCAGTAAGTAAGAATTAATATGAACAGTGCTCCAGCAGAACCAAACAAAAAGCTATGTAGTATTTAGGGAAGGACCTGTCCATCTTAAAGAATATGCAGAAGGGAAGCTGAGAAAATCAGTTCAAAATACTCACCTGAATGAAATTTGCTTTCTTATCCTATTGGATGTTCAGGGTGTTCATCTTCACAAAACTAAAGAGCAAGAAATTGGATCCAGAAGCCTGTATATGAACAGTAATCTTCTGGTAAATAATTCCAAGCATTCTCAGGTATGTGTTTTTAGTTCCATTTGCAGAAACATGTCAGTCACCAGCATGCACATTTCTCCAATGTAGGGAGGACCATAAATGAGTTGTGTTTATTTCCATTGGAACAACAGATTCTAGAGCCAGAATTTCATAGAGAAAAAGGCAATTCTCAGAACTGCTACAAGCTCATTGATCAAACAGAATGAACAATAAATCTACAAAATAACCAACTGTGTAGGCCTTATTATCTTATATCTTGCAGCTGTCAAAGTCATCAGGAAACAATTAGCAACTGGATGTAACAATATTTTGCAGCAATATTATTCACTTCCCACTTCAGAATATTGCATTCATCTGCTCACTCATTAGCCCGAGGTGGTTTGCAGGAGATGTGTAAATTTTTTAATTTAAATTAAATAAGTTAATATAAAGTTTGACTACATTTAAGAAAACAAACTAAAAAACCAAAGAAACCAAAACCAGAACAAAAAAACCTTCCCAAAAGCCAAAAATATCCAATGACAAACCAGCCACCCACTAAAAAACAAGTAACCAACCATCCAAAAAAACCCCAAAACAACAACAAAAAACCCCNCCCAAAAGACCAAAAAAAAAAACCCAATCCAAAACCCAAGAATATAAAACAACCCCACTTGCCAACAGAAACTGAGCTTTTCATATGTAAGATGAATTATGTGATGCTAATTTTAAGCTCTTTCAGCCACTATCCACACAAGTCACAGGGTTTGATTTATATATCTTATTTAAAAATATTTTAAGGCTTTCATTCTTTGTGTAATATGGAAGTCCATGCTTTAGGATTTCTAAAATACCCAAGTTAAGTGGTTTCAATTTCTAGGAAATCAGGGATACAAAATGCAGATTGAGCAAATGAATTAATTCCTAATTCACAATACTAATTGGACAAGCAGAGGAAGTGGATCATAACTGTGGACAAGTAAGAGCAGAACACAACTGATCTGGTGTAGGGGAGTACAGCTTAAAGACCAAAGTGAGGACCTTAAATATGAGGACCTTAAATGAGAAGGGTAAACTTTATAAATGTTAATATGTAGTTATATGAATGTTAATGTGAGAGGAGGTATTTTAAAAAATTAACACTGTCTTGTGAACTTAATAAGCATACACATTAGTTAGACAAATTCTAGCTTGAGCTTTTAGAAAAATCTATACAGCCTGAAAAATAAAGAACATTATCTGACATTCAGAGTTTTGCTACCCGGGTAAATTATGCTGGATTTCTTTGTGATGTGTTCTCTTAATAACAAATGAGCAAACTTCCCCAGAATACACACAAAGGTTTTAATTTGTTTTCAAGGTTTTTTACACTCCATAGCACTTGGTAGGAAGTAGTACAGAAAATATTTAGCTGATTTTTTTTTTAAATTGATATGAGAAATATGTATATTTAACATTTTTGACTATCAGGCATAAGAACATGTGTAGATGAGGGTTGCTAGTCACAATAAATATCAAAAACTGTAAATCCTCTTAAAGGAGCAGAACAACAGTGAATCACCTCTTCTTCATGTTGGTGATAGTGACATAAGAGATTGGATGGCTAGAACTCTAAATTCTTGTCTTTTCTTTTACTTTATTCAAGATATCCTGGAAAAGAGCCTCAGAATAGTTGTCATTAAGATGTTACTTCTCTATTATAGCTTGAAGTGCAAAAGATGCGAATACTGAGATACATAAAAATGCCCCTTTTAAAATACTTGCTTTTGCTCTTCTCATTTCTCCCCAATGTTCAAGTTAATGAGACATGGCTCAGAAGTATTTAGGATGTTCTCATTTTGCTTCTTTGTCAAGCTACATATATAACTAAGTAACAACCACAAGAACATCAAAAATTGCGGGCAGCCTGGAGATAGAGATGGAGAAATTAGTTCTTGTTTGTCTCCATACCATACCTACTGTCTTTGTTAACTTCTGGGGCAGTTTCTGATTTGGCAGCCCAGTTGCATGTTGCTGATGTGTTATATAACGAAAATCACTGAAGAAATTGTTTTAAAATAGTGTATATAAGGATTTCAATAAGAACAGCAGATGCTGTTCGATTGAATTAATTGAAGCGTGTTTCTAAGTGCTAACAAATGTAAGCCTGTATTTTGAGATATAAAAGGATTTTTTTCTTCCCAGAAATTAGAGAGTTCTAACTTTGAACAGAGAGATAGTTGTCATCTGCTTATATTCCTGGGTATATTTTTCAGTCACTTTGTCAATTTATGATGGACTAAACTAATAGATCACTGTAGCTGTAGATAACTTATGGAAAAGCTCTTGAATTTTTGCCTGTACAACTCATACATACAAAAATCTACTGCTGTTTCTAGAAATGAAAGAAGTCCAGCTTAAACCAAAAGATAGTGCTTTAATTCTAATAGTGTCAAGACACATTAGAAGTTATGAGGAACCTCAAAGAGTGCTCATTATTCTTGTGGATTTCAGTATAATTCCTTACCTAAGTATTGCTACATGAAAACAAATGTTTCCTGTTAGTTTGAAATCTACATGTACCATTAATCCTTATTACTAACTCTTCTAATTTAAATGTATATATCTATAATTTTAAACATTTTTTCTAATGAATATTAAAAGGTGAGATTTATACTACAACATGAAATGCAATTTAATCTATAAATTCCCTTCTAGGTAGTGTCTTACCATACGTAAATTAGAATAATACTACGGTTATGCCAAGCAATACTGGTTGCCAGCAGTCTAACCTTGGTAAGGATTAGGATCATTTAATGGCAAGTAGGGGACAGCTAAAACTGAAATAATTTTGGATATGGTTATAAGAGATACCCTGAGCTAGTACTCTTAAAATGTATGAAGCTTTTGCATCCTCTGACTTTCTAGCTGCTTCCTTCCCAGACTCTTCAGAGCAGAGTCAGAATTTTTTTCCCCATCTAGGCCTGATTCTGGGGGGATTGTGAATGATTGGCGCAGAAAGAAAAATAAAAATTAGAAATGCCTTTGAAATAATATTTGATGGCAGCAGTGCAAAAGCTGAAATCTGGTCTATGTCCTGATTCAGCATTCATGTGCACCACAGACTCAGTCCTGGGCAACATCTAATGCATGAGTGTGTCAATGCTAAACATCACACACACACTAAGGGCAAGTCCTGGCTGACCAACTTAATAACATTCTACATGTGGAGGGACAAGGGCTAGGGATGTCTTTTGTTTGGACTTGTGCAAAGCTTTAGACACAGTCCCCCAGAGCATCCTTCACTCCAGAGTGGAGAGAGGCAGGTTTGATGAGTGACTCGTGGGTGGATAAAGAGTTGGTTGGATGGCCACTTCCAGAGGGTGGTGGTCAATGGCTCAGAGCCCCAATGGACATCAGTAACAAGTAGTGACCCTCAACGATCTGTATTGGGTCCACTGTTAATTAATAGATTCAGCAATGACATAGATGGACACGTACAGCCTCAGCAAATCTCCAGATGATACCAAGCTGAGTGGTGTAGTGGTGCAGTCCTGAAGGATGGGACATCATCCAGAGGGACCTGGCCAAGCTTGAGGAGTGGGCCTGTGTGAATCTCATGCAGTTTGACAAGGCCAAGTGCAAAGTGCTACAGCTAGGTCAGGGCAACTCCCAGAATCAGTCCAGGCTGGAGGATGAAGGGATTGAGAGAAGCCCTTCTGGAAGGACATGTGGCTGCTGGTGGATGAGAGGCTGGACGTGACCCAGCCATGAGCACTCACAGGGGACTCTGACCCTCTGCTCTGCTCTGGGTGGTAAGACCCCACCTGGAACACAGCATCCAGCTCTGGAGGTTTCAGCACAGGAATTGACCTGTCGAAGAGAGTCCAGAACAGAGGGATGGAGCACCTGTCCACTGAAGAAATTGAGCTGAGAGAACTGGGATTGTTCAGCTGAAGCAGAGAAGGCTTCGTGGTGACCACATTGCAACTTTCCAGTACCTGAAGGGAGTCTACAAGAAAGGTGGGGAGAGGTTTTTACAAGGGCATGTAGTGACAGGACAAGGGGAGTGTCTTTAATCTGAAAAACAGTAGATTCAGATTAGATTTTAGGAAGAAATTCTTTACTGTGAGGGTGGTGAGGAACTCACCAGGTACAGGTTGGCCAGGGAAATTGTGGGTGACATATCCTTGGAAGTCTCCAAGGCGAGGGTGCCTGGGGCTCTGGGCAGCCCTGTTGTGGAAGGTGTCCGTGTCCATGACACAGGACTCGGAACCAGATGATCTTTAAGTTCCTTTTCAACCCAAACCTTTCTATGATTCTATGATATACGATCGTCTGCAATCCTGCTATGTAAGTGCCATGAATTGCTGGAAGTTTCTGTATGGAGATCAGGTACTTAATAAATATAATTTAATAGTCTCCCGAAGACATTAAAAGTCCAGGGCAGCACAGGAACAAAGACTACTGGAATAATTAATTGAAATGTCCTTGCTCTTTTTTTACACATGCAGCTCTGCATTACTCTTGAACTGCAGCACATATGAAACATGGCACTCTTTAGTCCCACTGCCCAGTACTAAATTGGAGAGCTGAAGATACCATATGGACTGGATTTGCACAAATATAAACAGACTTTTAAGAAATTTCCATAGATGGATGTGAAGTGACAAATCTTTTCCAACTAATTTGCACAAGGAAATTTGTAAGAAGACGTGGACTAAAAGGAAATAAATACCAAACCTCTCTTAACTAAATGTGTGGACAATAAGAAGCAAAAGAATGGAGAAAGAAGCAGGAAGTATCTGCTGTGGGATGTTCTCTAATCAGTGTGATCATCCTTCCCTTACCTAAAAGATATTGTGGGATTTGCTTCTCAGAGGCTTTTATGGCCTTCAGCTTTTGCTTGCAAGCTGTACCATATGGCACTTTCTCTGTGCTTAAAACCCATTTTGCACTTCCAGGAGAGTGAGATCCAGACCTCCTGGATCTACTGTCCCCAGGCTGAACCTCACTGACCCACTGCAGGTGGAATCCAGATTTTTAATTTCTTGGTCTTTGTGGTTATTCTTTATGCAGCTGCTGTGACAGCTCACAATTATATAGTATAATATGACCTTCAGCTATACTTGCTGTCTGTAAATCAGACCTGTCAGATGCCTAGTATTAACTCTGCTGAGTAAACAAAAGTTCATTAAGGAAATTACTGAATGTTATATGCATAAATGAGTATTGCACCTTCAAAGGTTATGTCAGGCAAATTATTTTCAGGTCACTCATCAAATTCTTAGAAAAGAGGTATTATTATTTAAATGCATTATTTAAGTCACGTTAAGAAACAATAAATCCAAATTCTACCAGCATAAATATGATGCAAAGACAGCATTTAGATCAGTTCTTATAGAAGAACTGTGTACATGAAGCTGAAAAGATGAAAAATACTATACCCTGTGTTATTATTCATGAAGGTATTCAAAATGCAAGGGTCTGATATGATTAGAACTCTGGAACTGGATGGCCAAAACAGAACACCGATTCTCCAAATAATGTCTTTGTTTTACAATAGGATAGCTGTGATGCCATTGTCACTTTTTCTCATCTGTGGTTAAAAAAAGAAATCTGCCAATAAAGGGAAGAGAGATAGCTTGAGAAAGAACAGCACTGGTGTTCTGATAATTAATGAAAGCCTCCTAGGGGCTGCTGGCCAAACCGGGCACTGGAAATTTGCAGATGGTTCCAAGTGACTCTTCCAGTATACACCCCAAGCATGTTTTAAGTGTTTAAACCAAGAGATGCTTTTTAAAATCTTATTAAAGTTCATTATTTAGGTAGTATTTTATTGGTAGAATTATACATGGAGAATAATTTGTTAAATTAAAGCTAAAATTTATTTTATCGCTATAGAATCAGTTGCGGATTTGAAACATTGATTTGTGTTGTGTTTAGTTGTGGCCTTGCATCATTCCAAGTTTTATGGACCTTAAATATATTAGAATGACTGCAGTTGTTTTCTGGGCACTTCTGACATTTGATTTGGCAAAGAGAGAAAGAGAGACTAAGAGAGAAATAAAAAGTTATTCAAAATTTGGTATGAATATTTTAATTTTTAATAATTCTTCATCAAAGTTTACTCAGCTACCTTTTTCACATCTCTTTTAAAATCATTTTTATTGGAAAAATATCCCTAACTCAGACATCTGTGGGATTCAAATAACCAAAAACTGTTACACAATTCAGACTAATGTTATTTAGGACCAGATAGTTTAATGATTGGACATTTATGAGACTTTTTGTCTAACAAGAAATTGTCATCTTTTATTTTTGTCATTAGTAAAGATTGGTTTCACATGGGACCAGTCAGGTAAGGTGGCAGGGAGATTTGGATGAGGGATATTCCAAGAAGACAAAAGGGGTTGAACTTCTGTTTAGAGTAAAAACCGTGACTCCCTGAAGATCATAGAAACTCTTTCACCTTACATATCTATATATCCAGCAGATTAATTTTTTCTGTCTAAACCTCGCTGGGATATTAAGGAGAAAAACTTTAAGGGAGTATTATGATCACAGATTCTAAATTAACCAATTCTTCTGGCTGCTTCATAATACCATATATGAGAAAGGGATTAATCGGAATTAAGGAATTACATCACTCAAGAGACAAACTTCTTACACCTTTCCTGCTTACATCACTTTATCAGAAACAGCACATGACAATAATGTAGACAAAAGTCACATCAGGTGCAATTGTGCAACAGTGGTGTTGGGAGCATGCTGTGGTATGCTTCAGTGAAATAAGGGTTGTTAGGAGATACATTTCAGGAATTTTTACTACCATTGATTGTCTCATACGGGAGAAAGAATTAAGATAAGAAAACAAAACAAAAAATGTCTTCTCTCGGCCATGTGACTCCAAAATATAAGATTTGTTTTAGTACCTTTTAATAAGACAAGTTGTATCTTTAAGACTTAGCTTACTGCTTACCAAACATTCTGTGAAAGTCACTCAGAGCACTGCTGAAGCAGTGGTTTAAAGCATTTTTTGTCTTTTAGTGATTTATCTATTTTCAGTTGAAGAAATCACTTTCAATCATGGTCTTTGGAGGGGAGCTTCAGAGATACTTATTGGCTCATCCAATATTTTTTTCCCCAATTTTAGTACCAATTTTATTCTACTTTGTATTGGGTCAGTCTGACCCGAGTAGTTCACAAGTAGTTCATCAGTCTGGTGCTCAGATTTTGATTTAGAAAATAAGAATGTGTGTCAGAATAGATATTAAGAAGAACTCCACATTGTTCAAAAAACTTGTATTTGACTTCTTTAAAATAGCAGGTTGTTCAAAGAAGGAATAGAAGAGATGTTCCTGAAGATAAATTTTATGGCATTAAAATAATCTCTTCATGTAAAGAAATTTCTATCTCTAGCATGTGCCCAATAAAGAATTTGCATTGATCATAATTTATTAGAAAAATATAGTACCCAGGGTATCATGCCTCACCCTCAGCAAAATGAAATACTTTTCTTACACACTTAAACTTTTTTCTTCAGATTTCGTAAAAATTATTTCAATAAGAGCTGCACTGGCAACAAAACAAAATAGTGGTGCGAATTCATAAGGTTAATTTTAGACTACTTAAACATTGGTTGATTTTTGAATACCTCCAATTTATTGTGTTGACTCTTGTCTTAAAACATGAAAATTGTTTTGTACCTCCTTTCTCCCCAGAGAAATGAGTTTACAATTACCCCCAGTAAATACCATTATTAACAACAAATGAACTTTAATGTAACCTCTTGAATATTCAAACTTAGTGGCTTCCGAATTACTTGTCTAAGATATTTGAGGGCTATCTAGAGAGAACATGCATCAGGCAAAACTGAAATTTTTGTCTGGTCTGAGTTGGTGGGGTACAATTGACCATGAAAGTCTGATTTGAGCTAAAGAAACAGATGGGATCCATCTGGTCCATCCAAATCAAATGATTTGTTTGTGTTTTTTAGCATCTGAGTAGAAGAAAATTTTCACTCAGGCAGGAGTTTATATGTACAAAGCAACATTTGAAAATGAGATTTGATATCCACAGTCACTTAGGAATTTCTAAAAAAATTGCTTTATACATCCCCAATCTGTGAACATGAATAAGGGTGTTATGAGGGGGCTGAGTGAAAATGCAGATACTTACACACCACAGCACATACAGAGCTCTTAGTCTTATTCAATCTTTCCTGTGAAGCTACCTAAAGCTATTGAAAAATAACTAAAATAGCAAGGAAAAAGAGGACTACTACACTTGTGTAAATATTTAACAGTGATGTAGTCTTTTAAATTTTCATGCTCCTTTGTGTATAAAAGCATATATTTGTTTTTAGTTAACGCAAAGTGTTGCAGTTAATACAGAAGCTGTGTTTGTCAGTAAATGTTTCTAAGACATTTTAGAGAACAAAAATGTATTATATGCTGTTTCACTTTGTATTTCACAGATTTTCTCTTTTACATTGCTTATAAACCCAGAATGTAATTTTGATTTGGTACTTAATCTTGCATAATATAATGCAAATATATATATAGACAGAACAGAAAATTGTTGGGAATTTTACCTCACAAGGGTTGACAAATAATTGCAGACATTTCTAAAGCAGGAGCTAAGCTCTAAGTACATTGGAAATCACAAAAGAAATGCCAGAGAAAGAAAAAAATGGACAACACAAAATAATAAAATTAAGTAAATGGGCCGAGAAAACAAGATAACAAAACAATCCACATTTTAACACTTTAGATCTATTGCAGAATACTCTGGACAAAGAGAAAATTTTCTGATTGCCGCTGTCAGAAGTTCCGCAGTGATGTTGCACAGGATTTGATAGTCTAGCATTTCTCATACCCGGAAGCATTGTTTTCTAAGTAAAGTTTTTGAAATACGTAAAACAAATATCTCAATGTTATAGCAACACCAGTTTATAACACCAGGTTACAGACTTGTCCTTTTCTCTTTTTCAACTTTTTTTCTCATTATTTTTACCTTCCAACATGTAAAAACCGACTTGGTCATTACATGTCAAAAATATAGAAAACAAACCTGGGGGCAATTTTAATGCATAGCATATATGTATCTATAATTGCTACTATATATGAAAAATTAAGAAATAAGAACCTGGAAGATAAAATATTCTGGAGGACGTAGCACAGTTACTTGTCAGGTTGCATAAATATATGTCACTTGTGAGAATTTGGAGCATAAATTTGATGCTGCCATTCACATAGGGTTTTTTGTAAACTGATTATGCTGATTGTTCTGTTGAGACAAAGCTCATATAAGACTGTGGTGTTTTTCAGCTTTCCTCTGGTGTTTAAGTTATGAATTCTGAAACTTCCTAAAGAAAAATTGGATTTTGTCTGCATAATTTCCTCTAGGAATTCAAGCCATGACCTGAGGCTGTTTCACTGAAGAGAAGAACCCCAGAGTATCTCTTTCACCTCTAGGCCTTTTTCTTCCCAAATATTTGCACATGAAAATACTTTATCCCATTTTAAGGGAATTCCTAAAATTTTTCCAAAATGAATTGGGAAATTCTTTTTTGTGTGTGTGTGTGTGTGCATGTAAGCTCATTAAGATATTATTTGATTTTGAGATTTTATTCATAATTCTTTTGCAAGGAATTGCTATGTGTCCTCGAAGTTTCATGAGGTCATTTATTTACTGCAAGAAGACCTGCTTTGGGGAACCTGTACTAACCATTCTATTTATGTCTGACTAATACACTTTGGTAATTCCTTATTACCCACATAAAACTAGTTATGATACAAGTAATGCTGCCTGTATTCTAGCATGTTTTGTATGAATGCTTTTAGCTTTTTGTTGTGGCTCTGATATACTCAACCTGTTTAGTTTTATTCTATTAAATGATGTTATTTATGTGTACAGCACTCTATAATTAATAAAATTTAAACCACTGCTTGGAACTTAAAGGTATGACAGCAGAGGCCAGAACTTACATTCCTGGCAAATGTGAAGTTAAACTGTTAATGATACTGAGTTCAGGCATGACTCCAACCATATTTTCAATAAGACTTGTACCTTGGGCAATAGAACCAACAGAAACTTAGCATTTCCTGATCTACCAGTGTTTGTTTGAATTTTTATTTTTTACTTTTTGCTAGACAAATATGTGGGAAAAAGTAGTGCATGCTGTGAAGAAAAAAATCCTTTCGAAACCCAGAGGTCATTTGTGAAATTGCTTTTTAGCTTTAAACAGCAGACTACGTCACAGTTGCTGATTCAATCTTTCTTTGTTAATTCTTTTGGTAGACTATAACTGCTTATTGTAATAATCCTGATACTGACTCAATTCAGAAAATTCACACTGGCTTCTAGCTGCAGTAAAACCTTGCAGTGTAGGTATTACTCTGAATGCAGTGTCTTTCAGAGGAAGGTGATCATGGCAGCTCAGTAGCTTATTTGGTTTTTGCAACAGCAAAAAACTGTGTTAATGATTCAAAATCCTCCATGGCATAATGAGCCTTTGGAAGGGAAAGCTGCTGATCAGTAGACTTTCTGGCAGGGTCCTTCTCTTTCTAGGCTGTGCAAAACCCCCAGACTTTTATTTAAATGTCAGTATGTGTTGAGTTTGGTTTTTTAATTTTATTTCCTTTGGGCTTACAGTTGCCTACAATGAAGTATGAGACTCCTGGATTTTATGACTATTATCCATCATTCTGATATTTCTTATGTCAAAAATATTTATTATATCTTTTGTATCTACTACACTTTTCTGAGATAATATTTGATATTACTGATTTTGACTCATTTGGGGAAGGTTTTATTATTCAGTGTTATTTTTATGCATATTCCAATTTTAGCTCTACCTTTTTTGGAGAGGTCTATGATCATTTTCCAAAATAAAGTTCTTGAGGTTGTCTCCATAACATATATCTGCTATAACCATGGTAGATAAGAACATGACCAGTAGATTTCTAGCAAAAGAATTCACCTTTTTTCAGCAGTATTTAATAGATATATTCATCATGTCTTCTATGCCCAAAAAGAATTGAAAGGATGAGAGTTTGCCTGTGTTATAACCAAAAGGCTTTACTCTTTTATGCCATTCACATTTCTCCGTATTCTTGAAAATGAGTGAGGTCTCAGCAGTCAGACCATCTTACATTTGGCAGTACTATAAACTTTGAAAGAATTCACAGGGTAAGTCCTCAAAAAAAAAAATAATCATCCCTCTTAAAAAATGTCCAGAAAATCTTCAATTTTATATATATATGATTCCAGAGAATATTTTACTGTTTCAAAAACTCACATTTGTCATGAAGTCCATCGACATATTTTGTGTATTATTTAAGTAGATGTATACTTCATTTTTGTCAATTTGCCATAATTTTTCCTAGACTTTTTATGGTGTCTAGCATATTGTCTTCATCTCTCTACTAACTTGTTAAGACTTTGAACTTCTAGCTCATGTTTTCCTTTAGATACTAGATTTTCCCCTCTCCCTGTCTCTCTGAGTCTTGTGAAGAAAACACATGAAATTACAAGTAGGGTTTTTTTTTTCATTCAAATTTGAGATATTAATGGAAATAATTTGAAAATACTAGACTAAAACTAATGGGAGTTAGATATAATATGAGATTTTATATATTCTCTTGCTTAATAAAAAAAAAGAAGTCTTCAATGGAAAACTGATTCTGGTCTGGATTACTCATTAACTGGGAAAAAATCCAACATAAAATTATATATTTTGAAAAAAAAAATGCATACTTATTCTCTATTATGATAGCCTACAACAATTAAACTGAAAAAAAAAATTACTTCTAATCTCTCTAAAGACCATCCCTGATAGTGTTTAGTGGTCAGAGCACGCTCTAGCATGTAAAAGTCATATCTTAATTTATCATTTTCCTCAGGTGTCTTTCTGTCTTCTAAACAGCTGATGCATGGCACATGCCATGGTTATTTTAGTTTCTTGCACAGTGCATTTGTCTTTTTCCTAGCTGTGCTTCAAAGATTTTTGATATTTCAGCTAGAACAATTTCTCCCTGTGGGTTATAAAACAGAGTTGAAAACCACAAGTGATTCCACTCTGTTTAGGAATGCCTATTCATCACCTTTATTCCCCAAACTCTGTGATGCCTGAGTCTTTCATTTTATTAGTCCCTCCAGGAGAAGAATCAGATCATAAACTTTCACAATTATTTCAGAGAGAATTTACTGGAGAACGTGGTTGTAACATCTGAACTAGGTGAGGAGAAATAGAAAGATCTTCAGCATTAGTTAAATAAATGGTAAAAGAGCCTTTATCTCCTCTGACACAGAAGTTAGCTACTAGAGGAATATTCTTAAAATGCATGGTTAAAGCAATATACTTATACATGTGTATAAGTATATACATATACTTAAAAATGTCCTTTTGTAATCACAGACACAGTATGAGAGAACATGAATAGGTATTTATTCCAAACAGTTCTTTACTTTCTGTTTACACTCCGAAAGCCAAGCTCCCCCTATAAATTATTTTTTTATAAATTTTCTCTGCCTTTGGTTGGTTCTTTTGATATTTTTCCCACATAATTAACACGAACATGTAACCCAACATGCTGGTACAGTATTGCATTTGTTTTTAGCATAAAAAAGTTGTGCTCTAAAGAAGCAATAAGCTGAAACTTTGGAATGTATAATTTCAGTAGAGGATTTTATGAGGGGGCTAGACATTTCAGATTAATATTAAGCTCAAACTGCATTTCAGAAGAGCAGTTTTTCAATCGGAACATTAATTTTGTGCAGGGGATATTTCACCTTATTTGATATTTTTGCAAGTAATTTATAATTCAGATGGTCAAACAGAGATGGAATTCAATTAATACATGCCGCTGAACTGTGTAGCTGTCTGAGTAACTGATAATTAACCTCTCTAGAGCTGTGTCTCTCTGGGTTCCTCACAGATATTTCTAGGAAAGTCCTGCTTTTATTTTGCTTGGAATTCCTGTTTTCCTGGTCTGATGTGACTTCATGTGTTCAAGTGTCACTGGTGTTTGAGTTTAATGGACTTTAGGCCTGTTTCTGTAAGTGGAAAGAAAATATTAACTGTTATACTTTAAAAAGGAATGAAACAAATTTACTTATTTATTTAAATAATGTAATAAAATATAATGTTGCTTATTTTCATAATAATGTTACTGTAACAGAAATATATGTCTTTCTCTACAGCTATGTGCCAGTGAAACTAGATCATTCCAACATGAAATTTCTAGACCAGATGGAAAAGACTAACAGGAAAGACAGGTTCATAGAGAGTTGCATTGCCTACTACTTATCTTGGGGTTTCGCCTTCTGAAAACTTGAAACTGGGCCTGTCTAAGCTAGCTGTAATCAATCTGCTCAGTTTGGGTTTTGTTAAGTTTGTGAACTCCACAGATAAAAGAAGTACCAGCCACATCAGCAATGTTGGTGGAGGAGACTGTGACCACTTTTTTATTAGCTGAGTTATATAGGACAGCTCATGTTTTCAAGAATGATTAGGTTCTGAGTTTTGTTGTTTGTGGAGTATGCATAATTTTTCTTTTGTTTCTTGAAAGTGTTACTTCTGAGAACACAATTAAAATATTCTGGATTTGTATGTCACTTTATAGTAACCCAAAAAATTAATTAGTTATTTAATGTATATATGTGGTGTGATGCCAAAACTACACCTGGCAGCTGGAAAACTTTGACCAATTATGTCCACAAATGGTAGCACTATATTATCATTTTAGCTGCTTTGAGAAACTTAAGTGTTCTCATGAATATAACAAAAACAACCTGCATTGTGCTGATGGTTTTGAACTTGACCTCAACACAGTGACCTTGATTTGAGGTACGAACAATATACAATGGAAACAGCACCTGAAGGATCATTTTGCTCCCTCAAAATTGAATATTTGGGGATGTTTTAAAGTTGTTTTTTTCAGGATGTTCAGTTAGGGTTTGTAGTTGTTTTAGATAGAACATCTATCTTTCCTCACCAGTTGTGAGTATTCTAGTTGGGCAGGAGTGATAGTGATTACTCAAATCAGAAGAGCACTTGGTCCAAATCCTGTTTAGCAGTAGTGGGGGCAGCATGCTCAGTACGATACAGTTCCACCAGCTCCACTGCAGTAAGGTGCCAGCTCAGCTTTGCGCAGCTGGAATATATATGCAATGGGGAATACTTAACAGTCTCAATTTTTCCTGTTCTCAAGGTAGATAAATAATTGTCTGATCTGTTTTTTATTCTTACTTTACCCTTTTTCACATCAAAACTTCAAATCAGCAATAAAATGTGTCCTTCCATGTTGGTGAAAGTAAAATAAAAACGTACCCTCTCAATTTGAAAATTTGTTCTAAACAGAGCAATATTTATGTTGTACAGCATAGAATATGGTGTGATTGCCATACACTATTGGAAAGCTGTCCTCATGTTTTATAGATGCTTCTATATGCCTAAAAAGAAGGTACTAAATAGCTCCTTGGGAGGCATGCATTTCAGTGAGAGTATTTCAGCTTAAAAAGACTATTGTAAAAGCTGCTTAAGTAGATATGATTTTAATAATTTTATGTTGTCCCTGCCCCCGTGGGAGCCAACAGCTCTTGCCAGTTTAGTGTTGTTGGAAGAACTTACTTAGTATCCCTTCCAGTCCTGTGTCCTGGCCATTTATGAAGATGTTAACAAGCACAGGGCTGAGGATGGAGTCCTGTGGAATCCCACCAGTGACAGGTCACCAGTCTGGTGTCACCCCATTCACTGTAACCCTTTGTGCCTGACCTCTGAGCCAGCTGCTCACCCATCCCATGCTCTGTTTATCCAGCTGTGTGCTGAATGTTTAATACTGAAGGATCCTGGGAGGGACTATATCAAAAACTTTGCTGAAATCCGTCAACTGCTTCTCTTGATCAATGAGGTAGATTGCCTTGTCATAAAGGGAAATTGGATTTTACAAGCATGAGTCTAATTCCATCAGACCTTAGGTGCCCTGATCTGAAGTCTGACTACACACAAAAAAAAAAATCTTTGTATTCTTCCAGGCTATATAAAATGAACTTTTATTTTTCTGATCTCTCCCCCATTCTCCTGGGGACCAGTGAACTAGTGGCTGCATGATCTTTAGTTGACAGCTGGTGTCAGAGTATGACACCCTGGGTTAAGAAGAAGAGTACAATGACAGATGAATATTTCTTCCTCTGTAGTGTAACATTTTGTTCATCTTGGGAAAAGGGATGACATTTTTTTCTGGTCTAGGAAGTGTTGAAGTTTGCAAACATCCAACCCTGGAGAGACCTTTTCTTCTTGCAGCTGATTGTCCCATGTGATTTGGAGCAGAAAAACAGGCTTCTTGTTAAGATCTTGAATAAGTCTGATTCCAGTGTTGACTGAAAGCCAGGACTCAGCAGCAGCTGATGAGAGAGCAGCTCTCAATAATGTTCTCAACCTTCTTTCAAAAAGAGCGTTAAGTGAAAAATTTATTGGATACATGTTTGTTAGCATCCTTAGTGACTTCCTCTAAGATTTTATCTTTTACTTGTGTGCCAACCCCAGTGGGACTAGAAATATGTGTAATGACCTAAATCAAAGTTTACAAGAAACAACAGTTTGGAAAATATTGGAAAAACAAATGGAAGAGGTGTCCTTTGAAGTACCAAATGACGACAGAATTTGCATTTCTTTTCTCTTTTTTTAAAAAAAATTTAAAGGGTGGTACTTCTTGTATTTATTATTTTTCCTACTTGTCACTCAGTTTTCATCATTAATTGCTTGTGAAGATTTGTACAATAAAGCCTATGGCTTATGTATGGTTTTAAACATGCAAATAACCCTGCTGACTTCAAGAAGAGTGAGTCATATGTAGTAAGATTTTCATTTTGATTAGGAGTGCACCTCTGAAAACAATTTTCTTATAGTTCTTATTTTTGTTACTGGCAGTTTTCGCACAGACTTGAGTGCATATACTTGGTTCCTGTCATAGGAAATGGAATTAGAAGAGAGACTTGAGGGGTATATTTAATAAAAAATGCACAGATCTCCTACTGCAATTTTGTGGAATATATTGGTGTTAATTTTTATTTCAGTTTTAGTAGCTATTGGTCTCATTTCTTTTTCTCTCCCAAGTTGATCTTTCTGACATTTTTCTTATTTCTGGTTTTTATTTCAAAAATTGGATTTTCACCATATGATCTGTAAAAATAATGGAGTCCTGACCTAAACTCTGAAGGAACAGAAGATAAAATTAATCTGATTAGCCAAAAAGTTAAAAAAAAAAGGCAGCTTATGTTGCAATATTTTAACTATGTTTAAGTAAAACGGTTACTACATCTCTAGGTTCATCCAGGAAAGAAAGGATAAAAAATTTAACAGAATTTTAAACACTACGTGCCCATAGGGATTTCTTTTACTTCAGCAGTTTTGTAACAGATTTATTTGTTTCAAAACAAAAAGTATTACAAGGTACACTTTAGAAATGATAGCCTGGCAAAAAGCAATGAACAATTTTGTCCTTGCTTTATTTTTTTCAACAGTAATTTCTTACTTAGCTATAGAACTGAAATTAGTTAAATTGAGTGTGATTTTACAAAACAGTCAAATTTCGAAGAAATAGCTGAATCCCAGTGTTTGTATAAAATAAGAACTAAAGAATGAGTCTGATATCATCCAGTCATGATAGAAATGGCACACTGAACTGTTAAGGGGAACATCTTAAGTGGTTTCAGTAATTTATTGCTTTCCAGTGATCTTTCAAGCATGCACAAAAAGACATCTTCTCAATTTCTTTAAAATCGCTAGGCCAAATTTTGAATAGTTTGTGTCAAAGTCATAATGCAATACATACAAAAAAAACCTCAGGTTTTTCTATGCACATTTTTAGGCTGAAGCCCTCCAGCCTGTCCTCAAAGGGAGGGTGCTCCAGCCCTGACCATCATGATGCTTCTCTGCAGAGCCCACTCTGGTTTCTTGATGCCTCTCTGGTACTGCTGGGTACAAAACTGCACCACTGCCTGTGGTCTAAGGAGAACAGAGTGGAGGAGAAAGTCCTTTCCTTGTAGCCATCCGTGCTGCAATGCCACACCACTGGTTTGAGAGAGTTCCAAGAAATTCTGCTTGTGACTATAGAGCAGGTTTAATCTCATGGGCTAGAATAGAAAAATACATCTCTGTCTCAAAATATACCATGCTTTCCTTAGAGGGAAGGCAAACCTGGCAATTAGTGTTCTCATGCTTGAAGAACATGCTGTGAAGAAGATCACTAGCATTTTTTTCCTGTAATTTGGACAGTTAAGATTAAGTATATAACAGAGTGTAGGACCATAACTTTGAGAATATATCTGTTAATTTTATACAGTTTTCTAGCAATATTTCTGCTCAAGATTGAATCTTCTGCTTGCTAAACATCATCCATCATCAGTAATGTTAGCTGGTTTTAAAAGTCAGTGTATGGAATCTAAGTAGCAGAATCACAGAAGCACTAACTCATGCTTGTGAAAAATTTAATGCCTTAAATACTTGGCAATGCACATTACAACTTTTGTTTTATCCTGAGATTTCTGAAAGGCTTACTGATATTTATTACATCACTGTGGGCAAAGTTGGTGCTATATTCTTCCATTTTGGCACCATCTGGTTCAAAGTCAAGCAGCCTGGGAATAGAATTTTGTATAAAAGTGACCAGCTTCCTAGGGACCCCTAACTCTGGCTTCATGTTTTCTATAAAGCAGGTACTGTTCGCAGTGAACTAATTAGCCACCTCATTTTACAGAAATCTGCTCTGTAATCTGCATGCCATCTGTTCTTTTTAGTCTAGAAAAAACAAACTTTAACTCAGCTCTGTAATTATGTCACAAATTTTTTCAGTTTGTTCATAGTTGTCTTTTTCCAAAAGTGCATCAAAATAAGCATCTACCTGTGCAAAAAGTGTTCTTGATGGCGTCACGTGACAGGCCCTACTTAATGGATATGCTTGACATACACTCTTCAAGATGCAGTAATCCATGTTCTCCATATGCTAATTTTGAGATAAACCTCATGGCTGTTTTTCAGTGCCTCAGTACCAGGAATAGTGATCTCATGGCATGAGGAGAGCAGGTTACTTGCATATTGTGCTAATTATAGCCCCAGTCAAAAAATCAAATAAAGATAAAGCGCTACATTAAAATTATCTCAAAAACCATGTGAAGGAAAAAAAGGAAGCGTAATCTTCCTTTTAAAGCGTAAGAGGTATCTACTGAAACAGAAAATTGATACCACTTTCTATCAGGAGAGCCCCTTCAGTAGCTACAGCCAGCCAGTTACTTCCATTTGCAAACATTCACGGTCTTTTCTTTCCCTTCCTCATATGTTGTTTCAAGGACATTCTGAATTTGAGCAATTTGAAATGTTTTCTAAAAGCGATCTGATTTATTTATAGGTAGGGGATATATGGCTTTTCTCATTTGACCAGTTTATTTAAACATTTCTTTCAGCTTCCTGGTGCCCATATTTTTGCATTTGTTGCAAGTAATCAGTAAACTCGACGTAGCTCTCCAGGGGTTTTTTCTGTCAGACCACATTCCTCCAGACCATCAAGAAGATCTCTTGTCGTATGAAGTAATACACTGCAGGAGGGGTTCTTTACCATCCTAACACGAGTCATCAGAACCCATTATGGATTGAATTTCTCTTATTAAAGAGAATTACAAGGGGGAAATGAGGAGAATCCAGGGGGGAAATGAAGGCAAATAAAACTTCAAAGGGATATGACCTGAATTACATACAATATTGAAATGACATTTCACTGCTAAGTGACATAAAAGAAGGGAAAAAGCACCCATTTATCTAAGAGGTTGGTCTGGTACTTATTTTGCATTCCTTTCAACATGAAACACAGTAGTAAGATATTCTTAGCTGTTTCAACAGAGTAACGCTTGTAAAGAGAAGCTTCAGTTGAGGGAACAGTTGAGAAAGTGGTTAGTTTTTTTATGACAGGAAGCTCCTCTTTTCATTTTTTGATAGCCTCTGGGAATGTATTAGATTTAGACTAAATCATATGGCAACAATTTTATTACTCTTTCCAAAAATATGGTCATGTATTCTTTTGCTCTCTTAGAACATCTCTGCCCTTACAGAAAAATTGATTGCATAGTATAGTATTTCCAGCACTCGCTATTCATAGAAGTATTTAGACAGCTGGCATTTTGCTCTTGAGTCTCAGATTTATGCAGCAGAATTGGGCTAGTAGATAAAGTTACTCTTAAAATTTGTGTAATATCTCTAGCCATTTGCACAATTTTGAAGGCAAATAATTTAATCTATTACTTAAAAAATCTTTCAGGTTATGGAATGTCTCTGAAAAGAAGAGTCTCAATTTTTGTAATTATTTTTCCAAAATATTCAAATATTTGTTTCAGGAATCTCATAAAATAAATTATACTGCAGTTTTTATGCATATTCAAATTTAAAACTTCATTGCTTGGTTGAAAAGATCACACATATTGGATAAGAGCTCTCTATTTTACATAATGAAGGAATCCTTGATGGAATTTCCTGTGTAAAATTTGCCTGCTTCTAATCATCTCCGACAATCTAGCTTGAAAGTTTTGCTGCAGTGTCTATCTTGGTCAACAAAATTCATATTAATTCAAAACACAAGGTGTAAAAAAACTTGTTGTAGCAAAAAAACCTCATAGTAAATTTGTCTTAGGCCAGTTTTGTGTTGGTAGAACTCAGTGGTAGCTACACCCCTTGGTGATTTATAAAGACTTTAAGACAGACTCCTAAAAAGACAAGCAGATTTGGCTGTGTTTTGCTTTGCTGGTCATAGATCTGTTGCTACAGTTGTTTTCAGTGGCTTGGATTGGAAGAGAAAGGTAAATCACTGTGTAGACATCGTGTCACTGGTGACATCTTGGTCTAGCTGAAGGTGTCACTGCTCACTGAAAGAAGGTTGCCCTAGATGACTTTGTGAGGTCCCAGCCAAACCAAACCAAACCAAACCAAACCAAACCAAACCAAACCAAACCAAACCAAACCACTTTAAGATTCATTATTCAGTTTTTTCCCTCATGTTTGCAAGCAAACTTGAAGATGATCCAGTCTAGGACTCTCGAGGTGGATGGTCCCTGCCAATCCTATATATAGGTTTGCTATTCAGTGTTGTGCTAACCACAGCTGTGTCACCTTTGATTTGTAACTAACTGATGGTTGAACAGTTTAAAGTGTGAGTATTCAGTATTCAGTTCTATCTGTCAGAAAAATCTTGGTGAAATAGTGTTACTATTCTGAGTACCTTTAGCAAATTTCTCAACTTTTTAAAATTTTGTTTATTTTTATGGTTAGACAGAAATTGCCTCAAATCTGTTTTGATTTCATGTAGACATGATGCGTACAGTTTTTATTTTCATGGAGCTCATCCTCATTTTCCTCCACTGATCCCAGCTGTGGCTCTCTGGTGCCTTTTGGTTTTCTATTTCTTGTTTTCTAATTAATATTCTGGTCGAGGAAGAGGTTTTCTCTTTTGCTGGGACACTTTTACCTTAAATCACAGATGTGTGCACACATGCACATCCTCATGTGCACATAGATTTGCACATGCACACGCGCAAGCCCCAGACATATATTAGATATACTTTGTCCTTTTTTTTATTTCATTTAAAACATTTCTATATTTATTTATTACACAGAAACAAAATGATTAGGAATCACTTGTCCTTCTTTCATAGGTAACTCTTAGAGTGTATTTTTTTGAATTGAATATCTTCTCTGGTATGATCTCAGGTAAAATCTCCCTTCAAAGGATTCCATTATATTGTTAATAAAAACATTGGTAATATGCAAAGGAAAACAAAGTCTTTTAAAAAGATTAGAAAGGAATAATATAAAAAAATAATAAGTAAGATTTTTTTTCTAGGAAACTCCAACAAACTCATAAAATTGTAGAAAAAGAGGTAGTGTCTAGCCTATGTGAGGAAATTCAGTAACTAGATTCAGCTTAAAAATTGACTCTTGACTGTAGTGAGACTTCTAGCTGAAAAACAGTGCTGTGCTCAGAAAGCATGCACAAATTCAAAGCAAAATGTTTCACAGAATTTGTCATATGAAGAAGAGGCTGCTTTCTTTATTTTCTAAGTTTTAGTGAAATATTTTTCAGTATATAATAAAGAAGATTAGAACCATGTGTTTCATTTAGATTATGGCATTAGGAAATATCATCTGGGTCTTTTTGGTTTTTTTTAACATTTTCTGTCTTGTCACGGAGTATTATTTATTTTCAAAGAATACTTTAGACAAAACCTTGGTAATGGCTTCCAACAAGCATCTAACAAGTACAAAATAATGGTTAGAAAATTCATGTGCTGTCAGCATGGAGTTCTGTAGAACCTGGAAGAGTGAGTGCTGGGAAGAGATTTATCTCTGGACCTTTTATCTAACATTTGCTATTTTAAGAATAATGATTGTATAGAAGTTTGGTCTTTAACAATGATTTTGCCCTTATTTAGGATTCATAAGAGCTTGTGCATCTTGAAAAAAGTTTAATTGCTTTTAAATTTTTATTGACTTTGTAATTACCTCAATGAGCATTAGCCAGGGTCAGATAAGAAAAAAGGACAAATGCCTTCAATCTCAGTGGCACTTTCACATTAAAAGAACATCTGATGAGGATTCCATACTTAAAAAAACCCAGGCTGAATATAAATGAGCAATTGAATATATTGTTTTAACATACTGATTTTGGAGTGTCCCAAATTTTTGAATTCTGATCACTGACTCCATCATGCCCACCACATGTACTCAAGACCTCACTGAGTTTGCAAAGTTGCATCCATCAATATAATAAGAATAAAACTGCTCTGGCAATGTAAAAACAAATCAGACTTAGTTTGCAGGTCATCTAAGAGTGCAGCTGGCCTTTATCAGAACATGCCTCAAGGAGAGAGTTCTACATTAGTGAGATATCCTGATTTCTTTCAGATCCATAAAGCACATAAGTAAGGTTGAACAATCTAAATTTACTATCTACTTGAATTACAATTCAGCAGGTGGGGGGTGAACATGTATTTCACATATCAGTTTTTATCCCTCCAGAAAGGGCAGAGAAAGACTGAAAGTAAACATACAGTATTTTACCATACATGATCTCTTATTTTGCTGTCATAAATACAGTTCCAGTCACATCTGACAAACTGTCAACTGTTTCCTGTTTTCTCTTATTTAGAAATAAGGGAACAAAATGAAATGGCTGTCCAAGACAAACAAGTGACATGAATTATATTTTTATTGTGTCAGTGTTTGTATCTCATAGGCTTTGGTTTACCTGATTTGAACAGTGATTTTGAGAATAAGGACTTTTTATCTCAGGGCACCTCTCCAGACCATCAGTGAATTAGTAGAGAAGCTAGAAAAGATAAATATAATTCAATTTCTTTTTTGCTAACAAAGGCAAAATATAATTTAAGTACCTCATACAGCAAATTTTCACAAAGAGATTCTTTCAGTCACCTTTACTATACAGGTACTGAACATTCTGATTTTTATTTTTCACCTTGTTGTGCTGAAAGCTTGTGAAGTGCTGTGGAAAAATGAGCTGTGGAAAGACAAAGCTCAGCATGGAGGAGCACCTATGCTGGCAATAGTTCACCAGGGATAAACTGTGTGGACACGTTAGGAGAAGGAACACTGAGTTTGGTGTGCTGCACTAAGAGAGGCACCAAACAGACAATGGAGCAGCATAGAGGTGTTGCAGTCATGGTCTGTTAAAAACAACCCAGGTAAGAGGAATTAAGACAAAGGAATGACCCAAATGGTGGCTGAAAGTTGAAATTCACATCATCAAATTGACAATACATTTTATTTTTCAAGCACCTGTATAGCTAATGAGGTAAAACCTGTACATGTTTGACCTGTATGACTAAAGTCACTCAAATTCCACCTGATCATGAAATCAATTTAAATTTTATCTTTTCCCCATCCTCAAAAAAACTGATATGAATATAATGTAAGGGGGAGGAAGATCAGAGGAGACTACTTTTGTATCCTGGGACAGTCAAAGGACTGTACCTATCTCCTCCCACAGGAACACCGATTGGGTAAACCTTATTCTGTGGAAATACAGTTGCTTATGCTTTCTGACATCAATGGATTTATCAGCAGTGACTTCTGAACCTTATTCTGTCACAATAGTCAATAAATTGCACTATTTGTGAATCTTGCATCCTGGTGAATGCTCCCAGGCTTGTAGAGTAAACCACACTATTTGTGCACCTGGGATTGCGAGCGTGGCCAAATTTACAGTGTAAATTATGCTGTTTGTGCATCTGGCACCTTTACAGACTTATAGTGGAGAATTGCCTGCACTAAAGTACTGTCTGTGGAGGATCTACTGAGACAGCAAGCAAACACTTGTTTAAATTGCGTGTGAAAGAATATTACAAATACCAAGGTTTGGTGTCTTTCTTGTGTTCCTTTAATTTGAGTCAATTTCTACAGGAGTTATAACTCTTCTAGCAATTTCTCTTACCTGACAGAAATCCTGTTATTCCGTTTTTTCCTCCTCTTCATCTCTATCTCATTTGTCCCATCTGTCTTCAGACTGTATGTCTACTAGTGAATTTTTCACCTTCTAGTTCAGCTACTGTCCAGTCATAATAAGCTCACTTGTCTTACATTTTATTGCCATATTTGTTCACCTTGCTCCATGTTTCTGAAGCCCTTCTCCTTAGCTTGTGCTGCAATTAGGCATTGATTCTGGTCTCAAAATAACCAGTTTGTGCTATTGCAATTTTCATCATTCCTGATCACAGAAAAGAAATGTCTTCTTCATTACTGTTTTGAAGATAGTATGCCAATTTAACTTGAGAAGCTGGTTGGTAATTTAGACATGCTCTCTTGATTTCAGGTGGGATAGAGTTAACTTTTTCTCAGCAGCTAGTATGGTGCTGTGTTTTGGAATCAGAATGGGGTTTATATTGTAAGAAACTAATGTTTTGTTTTTTGCTAAATCATGTTCATCCTAAAACAAGGACTCTTCTTTTGTGAGGGAGCATAGCTGGGACAGATGACCCAAACTGGCCAAGGAGGTATTCCACACCACAGGATGTAATGCCCAGTATACTAGAATGCATAGTACATAAACTGGGGGAAGGTGTCTGGAATGAGGGCCAATTAAGGTATATGGACTTTCCTGCAGGAGACAGTTTAAATAACTCTATTATTAGTTAAAATAAAAAAAAAAAAGTCAGTGTTTTGTAGTACATATGTTTTCCTAATGAAAGTTTTATTTGCAGTTGAGTAACATGAAGGAACTTTTACCATTTCCAACATGGCTGCCTTTTGTGCAAAAAAAAATCTGCAAATTAGTGAGAATTTCCCAAGGAAATGAATATTGTTTCTATATGTGTACACTTAAGTATGAAAGATGATTAGCTTCATGACTCAAGTGCTTGTAACCTATTCCTAATTCACTTTGCAGAAGATAACTATATTTTGCTTTTTGATGACTCTTTGAATAGTTTTACAATCTCACCGCATTTTGAAAGCTAGAATCAGTAACACGTAAATAAGCCAGTTATTTAAAAACATAGACTTGAAATAAACTTTGAAGAGAGCCTTTAAAAGGAAATCCTTTTATCTGGACAGAGACTTTGTTCTGTACAAGCTGGATCAATGGGCTGAGGACAACTGGATGAGGTTCAGTAAGACAAAGTGCCAGGTCTGCATTTTGGTCAAAACAACCCCAGGCAGTGATACAAGGTGGGGGCAGAATGGCTGGAAAGCTGCCCAGAAGAAAAGGATTTGGGGGTGCTGGCTGATAAATAGCTGAACATGAGCCAGCTGGGCCCAACAGAAGGCCAATGGCATCCTGGCCTGTATCAGCAATAGTGTGACCAGCAGGACCAGCACAGCGATTTTCCCTCACTACTGGGCACTGATGAGGCCACATATCTTGAGTCCTGTGTCCAGTTTTGGGCCCTAAATTCGAGAAGAACATTGAGATGATGGAGCAAGTCCAGAAAAGGGCTACAGCACTTGGGTAGGGTCTAAAGAGTAAGTCATATGAAGAGTGCTGCGGGACCCAGGGTTGTTTAGCCTGCAGAAAAGGAGGCTCAGAGGTGATCTCATTGCTTTTTACAGCTGCATCAAAGGAAGCTGTAGAAATGTAGGGATCAGCCTCCTCTCCTGGGGAACTCAGGACAGGACAAGAGCAAAAGGCCTCAAGGTGCCAGGGAGGTTCAGGATGGACATCAGAAAGAAGAATTGGAACAGGCAGCCCAGGGAGGTGGTAGAGTCACGCTCTTGAGAAGTGTCCAAAGAATGACTGGATGTGGCACTTACCACCATGGTCTAGTTGACAAGGTGGTTCAGTCAAAGGTTAGACTCAATCATTGCTGAGGTCTTTTCTAATCTTAATGATTCTATGATTGTATGAATTCAGTCTCAATGATTGAGAAATAATTAAAATAACCTCATAGTTTCAGCTGCAACCCATTACAGTCTAAACCAAAATTCTCATTGTCTTCAAAGGTCATGGAATGGGGATCATCCTGAAGCCTAGGATGAAAACAAAACTTCTGGTTGCAGAAGTGATGTTGCCTGAGGCCCTGCCCTACCATGTAGTTACGTTCCCATAGTGTTTTAAATACATACATACATGTCTTATCATCTATATCTATATTTAAATATCTGTCATCTCCCAGAGCCTTGACTTCTTTCACAGGTGCCCATTGTTAAAAGATTAGTTGAAAAGCAGTTAAAAAGATGTGAATGATGATGAGATTATGACTTTAGGTCACACACTGAAGTGCATTGTACCAGAAAACAGATGCATATGTTTTGGCATCTTTTATGGGAGTTGCACTGTAGACAGGCAATGCATACCTCTCAGTTAACCAATGCTTCATCTCTCCCTTTGCTGTGGTTTAAGCTATGAACTAAGTGCCACACAGACACCTGCTCACCTTTCCCTGGTGGAATGGAGGAGGGAATCACAAGTGCAGAAGTGAGAGGACTCATGGCTTGAGTTAAAGACAGTATAGTAGGTAAAGGAAAAAGAAAAATAAGCCAAGGAATTAATTCAATACTTCCCATGGGCAGGCAGGTGTTCAGCCATCTCCAGGAAATCTGGGCTCCACCATGCTTGACCTTGACTTGAGAAGACAAACACCACCACTTGGAACTTGTTACAAAGCAAAAAGATTGTGCTTTTTGTGTAGAATCACATAAACGCTTGGTGTGGTTTACATTGAATTCAATCCTTTAAGCATCATTTCATCATCTCAGCTATGAAGCTTCCTTCTGTTTTCTATTATTTTACTATAAACTTCCTAGCTTCTGCAAAAACAAAAAGATTTTACGATATTTTCTTACTTTGATGTGGACTATTTTAAGTTAATAATAATGCTTAAAACTCCATTATATAATCCCCAGATATAATCATAATGATTGTGTCTGACAGTAGGACAGAACATTTTAGTTGTACGCCATTTGAATTAGGAAAGTTATACCAGTATCTGTCAGCAATATCCTTACTTGTTTTTTTGCTATAATGAAAATTACTTTTTGCTTTAAACATGGTGTGCATAACCAAGGTGGTAATGGTTTGAGCAGGGAGAGTACAGGAAAAATACATTCCCTGTTGTGAAGTTAATGCCATCTTGTAGTTCAAAGTGAACAGGAAACAAACATTGTACGGTCTGTTAAGTTCAGTCAGCTCTTAGTAAAGTGAGAAAATTTTGCAGATGCCGTGTAGCAAAATACATTTTTGCATGTACAGATCAGGCAAATGGAGAAGCTACAAAACACTGAATCACATTTGATTTTGCTGTGTGGACTGGACTTATGCAAGGCGGTGGGCACTACCACTCATGAGATATTTGAGTAAACCCAGCAGATATCAACTACCTCCAGGCAAGAGCAAACTGTGATATCAGTTTATAGACTTGTGATTAGGCAAGCCCTGAACAGAATTTTCATCTGAAGCAAAACATATCATTGATTTTAAAAGGAACAAAACAATGTAAACTCTACTCCGTGCAGAGGAAAGGAACACTTTGTGCACAAAATGAGGTGTATGGTATTGCTTTTTCTTTGTCACTTTATCTAGTTTCAATCCTGTTTCTGTTGTACAAATAGACTTCCATTAGCTGTACTTCATTATAACTACATTATACTTTCCATGCTTCATTGTGTTTCTTTTAGGTAAAGTGGAAATAGCCTGTTTCAAACCCTGACTAAATTCAATGATAGGGAGTCTTTGCAGCAGCTTCAGAGGTCACTTAGGATCTGTACCTTGAAGATTTAAATGTGTTCTCTTTTATAGTAAAAATGGAAACTTTTGATTTCAACCTATTCTGAAATGATTTGGATTTAGTTTTATTTTTCTGTTTTATCTTATTAAACTAATTACCAATTAAATGAGTGCTGGAGAAAAAATCCTTGAAGGCCGTCATTACTTGAAGTTCATTATTTCCTTCAGAGAATTAGTGGCTAGACTATGCTATACTCTGCATGAATCTTCCATTATTATTCTGGGAATTAGTCTGTGCAGAGTATTTCTATCTCTATTGGTGAAATTCAGACTCTGAATGGTTGCTTCTCTTGTGATGAGCTACACTGTTTAGAAGTCTTCATTGATTGTTTAAAAACTAATCAAAACAAAAAAATCAGATGTGTAAGATTTGCCTCCTGGCAGCCAAGCCAAAAACGCAAAATCTGTTTTTAAAGAAGTACTGGTCACATCATTATTTCTGTTGCTCAGAGTATCCTTATACCTTTCCAAAAATAGGGCTTGTTCTTCTTGCTCTATTGTCCATTCCAACGTACCTGAGCTTCAACATTTCACTGAAACTAGAGTGGATAAGGGAGAAATATTTGTAAAGCTCACAGTGTGGGACAAAACATTTCTCATCCTGAAGTGCGGAAATTTTTATACTTTAGGCTCTCTGATGCTAAGAAAGAGAACAGATTTTACTGGAAAACTTAGGCTGACCTCTGAGCTGTGTTGCTTTAACAGTTTTGTACTTTCACTGTGGTATAAGAAATGCTTCGAAACACATGCTGTTTTACCAGCGGCTCTGTCTGCTCACTTTGGACAAAGGGGTTGATAATTGTTTGAAGCCGTTCACTTTTCTCTTTGTAAAAATAAATCTTTAGCTGCCTGGGGTCCTCTAGCTTGTGAAACACCTACCTTGAACAATGAATGCTCTTTGAAAGAGCAGTTTGTGATTTGTTTTGAGATATTTCTTGTTACACCTCAAAAAAGAATGCCTGAAATATTGCATTGTTATGTTGGTCCTTAGCATAGGTTGGTGTCCTTATAGCGGATCATCAACCCAGAGCAAGCTCTGAAAAGCAGCACTCAAAAAAACCACAGGGTAAATATTCTCTGATGTTACTGTTTTTCAGGTTCTCCATCAATGAAAACAATACCACTCCTAGGTTGACTAGCTAGTTCTAGGAAAAGACCATGGAGAAAAAAAAATATTTAGAAAAAAATTTCATTTGGTTATTTTTCCTGTCCATCCTTTTAATAGACTTTTTAAAGGTGATACAGATTTTTTGTTGATCAAACCCTTGGCACATCTCTTAAGTTGTTCAGGTATTTATTTTTTATTTAAAGCTACTGTATAATATGATTTTACTTCACTTATGACCTTTTGAATCAAAGTAGTAAAATTTATTAATTTAAATTACTGTATTCACAACACAGGTCAGATCAATCAAGGCTTCTTTTGCACTTGATTGTTCTCACAAAAGTAATTAATATTCATACAAAAAACCTTTAGTGAGGATAAAATCCAAACACCTTTTAAATAGGAATCAAGCTCCTTCTAACATCTGGAATGATACATAAATTATCATCCTGAGGGATGAATATACAAACTCTTCTGTCATATGAATAGTCCAACATTTAGAATTTTATATTTATTATTGACAAAGTAAGTAGAGGTTTGTACTGGAGGGACAAGTATGAATTACTTAAGAATTCCAAATTAATCTTCAGGTGTATTTATCCTAAGTCTATGTAAAATTTCCTTCTTTTTGAAGATCCTCACTCTAACTGGGCAGTTTTTGTCAGATGTATTGCTATGTTCAAAGCTCTCTGTGATTATCTGCACTAGAAGGATTTGGACATTGTAGAGCAATTCCAAAGAAAGCAAAGAAGATGGTCAGATACCAGGAACACCTCTCCTATAAAGACAGGTTGAGACAGCTGCAGTGTTCACTCAGAAGAGAAGGTCCCAGGGACAGCTTAGAGCAGACTTCCAGCACTTAAAAGGGACTTTTAAAAAGGCTGGAGAGCCACTTCTTACAAGGCCTATAATGGTTTTATCTGAAAGGCAGTAAATTTAGCTTAGATATAAGGAAGAAATTCTTTACTGTGAGGGGGTGAGAACAGGTTGCCCAGAGAAGCTATGGCTGCCCCATCCATGGAGATATTCAAGACCAGGCTGGATGGGCTCTGAACAGCCTGATCTAGTGGAAGGTGCCCCTGCCCATGGCAGCAGGTTGGGAACAAGATAGTCCATTCTGACCCAAGCTGTTCTATAATTCAATGGATAGCATTAGCAAATAGGGCTTGTTTTCAGTCAAAAGTGTGTAGATTTTCTACAGAAAAGACTGCTGAACTGTGAAATTTTAGGAGCCATTGATTTGAAATGCTTGAGTTCATAAATTAAAAAATTTCTAAACATATATGCTATAGAGTATATCTCTCATCTGAAATTTATGCAACTGAATATATAAAGTATAAGCTTCCTATTCTTCGAATCAAATATCAAGAACATCACTTTTTGTATAATGCACAATGAAAGTTTCAATTGTTTTGCAACATCTCAGTTTAACACTATCTTATTACTTATATAGCAAAATGCATCTTGCAAATTGGTGTAGAGTTTTCCTCCAAATAAAAATGTACCCTTATATTTGACTTCATTAATATTGAGACTTTCTTTTTGACTGGTCTCGCATGTATGAATAACCTTTTGAGAAAGCAGGATCTGTTGCTTCATCCACACAAATTCATTCTGAAAAGAGTTCAGAGTTATCAAAGGTAGACTTATTTCAAAACAAGTTGGGGGAAAAGGAGTATATGGATTTGAAAACAAAACTGCAAGTGATCTGTTCTTAGAATAATCAAGAGAGGTCCTTCTGGAATTTTTTAGTGGGAAATTAATGAAGACATGCTAGGAAAATATTATCCATAAGATATTAAGGTGTTCTAACTGTAATGAAAAGATGTTATCTGGAAGTTTACCACCACTTTAATCCACTGATGAAATTGTAAAATCATGATGATAATTATGTTTAATTTGTAAGGAATAGAGCCATACTGTAGAGAAGCTGTGCAAAAGATTCTGCTAAGATAAATAATGTGCTTATGGCCCACAGTTTTTTGTCTTTCACTCTTTTAACTGCTGGGAAAAAAAAAAAGTATTCCAAGTAGTCTGAGCATTTTTCAACTCATAAATGAAGCATAAAAGAAAGCAATTAAAAATCCTTAATGTTAGAAAAATTATACCCATTAATTTTACATTATATTATTGATAAAAATATGGAAAATGTAACTTGCTATTTTAGATATGAGATGCTATGACTTTGCAGAGGCAGACTTCATCTTTATTCAGATCTATTTTGTCATATTTGCTATAAGCATGCAAATTTTCTATAAACTGAGATTTTTTTTTTATTTCAGCTCTTATGAAAAATTAATTTACATTATTTATTTCTTCTTGTGCCTGTCATGATTCTCCTTCAGAAGTAACTCTGAACCTTAATATTTACACCACTGTAATCTCCAAGGATTTAAACTTTCTCGATACCATGTATGACAAAAACTTTGCTGTTGCTGAAGTACTTCTCCTCATAGGAGTGCAAATCCCTCAGTTTAAAACTGCCAAGAAGTCTTTAAATTTAAACAATGATACTTGCAATGATTCTGTTTCGCCCAGACACCGGTGAAAACAGTGGATTAATTAATTGGTAGGATGTAAATATTTTTTTTACTGGTTATGCATACGTTCAAATGTCTGGTGCTCAGTGTTGGTTCTAACCTGTTTTTCTGGCTGCTGACACTGTAATCTCCACTGAAAAATAAAGAGATCCCACTCATCCAGATTTAGCTCCTTTTCTTGTGATTAAAATGCAACATATTTGAGCCTAAAAATAAGATTATAAATTTGCAGAGATTTTAAGCTAGTGTCCCTGAATCATAAGAAGTTAATTATTTTTGGTATTATGAATATTTTTTTTTCCTGCCATAAACTAATATGTATCTGCCTGAAAAACTGCTTCTATATACCTTGGATTCTCATATATGTTTTACAATATACTGGGTCACATCTCTGCTCCTCAAGCTGGGCAGAGCACATGCAGCTTGGATCATTATTTTACTCTTATTTAGTCTCAAGAAACAGAAGCCCACAAACCTGTTAAATTTTCACTTGGAAGATGTTCAGGCAAAGAGACAATCAGGTATTGCTTTGCAAATCTAGCTCTGTAAAACAGATTACTGTGCAGAAATTTGGGAGGATCTCCACATCAGCCTGTACAGTCTCTACTTCAGACCTGACCCTCAGATGAAGACACCATTCACATTCTTCTCTTTCATCTGCTGCCCTCTCTGTGTTTTCTCTAGCTCTGATCTCCTGACTCCAGCTCCCTTCATGTTGGGAAGCCTTATCCCAGAGGCATTTCTCTGGAGGACTAGTCTGCCACCCTTCTCTATCCCTCTGGATTTCAATGTGCATATCTCACTGTGCCTCGAGGAGATATTTGAAGGTCCTCTGTGTACCAGCTGTACAGGAACACTCCAAACATGAATCTCCATTATGAACAAGCCTCCTTTTCAATTCCATCAGAACAAGAAAGAAGACGGGGATGGAAGTCTGCAGAGCAAAATTCATGTATTATTTGGTTTGTGTGGGCATATTTATCACCAGGAGTGGATGTGTGATGCCCAACAATCGTGAGTGCTCATGCTGAGGAGAGGCAGGAAGAAATTTTCTCATGCATCTTAATTGGTGATTACTCACCCCAGTAACAGACCCTGGCTAGAACACAGGCAGAGCGCAACCAATCCTGCTTCCTAGTACTGGCTCATTATCAACCTTAGGTAGGAACAGATGATCTGTAGTGCCTTGTGCCTATGAGACAGTGGGAAGCAGGCACTGAAATGTTTCCAGAGTACAGTGTATGAGGCCAAACTCATCTCTTGTCCCTGTGCTGAGCTATTCCTGGCACTGCACTGAGCACTAGTTAGTGTCAGCGTACTGCTGTGCACTGTCTCATCCTCAGTTACTCAGAGCCAGGAGCCAGTGGTTTTGGGCAGAGTTAAAATTATTGCCCAGGCATTTATAATACATGTAGCTGTTCTTTCCACTCATTCATGGCAGGGTAAACCTTTGGTTTTGGTTATAACTGTCATGGTGTTAAAAAATTAATTATTTCTACAGTACACATTAATACCATCATTTTAAGCAGTATGACCACAAGATGACACATAATAGTATGTAAGATCCACAAATATTTGGATATCCCATTTAAAATTCTATTGTATTAAAAGACATCACAAGCTGGTACAAATTGTTTCTGACTGTTCACTATATTAACATACGTCTTCTTGAAGTGATTCATGAATCAGGTGTGTTTGGGGTTTTAAGTATTACATGAACCATGCTTATCCTAACATGATTAGGTTTCAGATATTTCTAGTGTTGCCTTACTTCTACCCCAGATAAATTTATGTTCCAACTTCTATTGACTGGGCTGAAATATAACCCATAAATTTCTGCTTTGAAAGTGAAGAAATAAACCAACATTATAACAAGAGGATGAACAAGAAGATGTTTTAAAGTAAACTTTTCTGTCCTACCTCTTGCTGTTGATGTACCACAATCTGTAATGTAATCAGCTATTTTAAATGGAACATAAAAAGGATAAAACCATGTCTGGGGTTCTCTACATGGAATTATATATGAAAAATATCACAAGACACAAGCTATGTTGTGAAAAAACTAAGAAAATCTTTATTCTATAAAGATAACAATTTTGAAAATGCACAATTACAGATGGGAACCCTTGATATTAAGAGCAGCAGCACCCAGAATTTTACTCACCTAAAGACACAGAAAACAACAGAAAGACAATATAAGTTATCTTTTTCCTTCATGAACTGTAAAGACTATGGTTTATGTAAAACTTTTATAAGTGAGGCACTTCCATATACAGGTGAGGTGCACCCATAGTCTTCAACTAGCATACATTTCATATACTTATGTTGGCTCAGAAAAATCAATCAAGGGCAGATAATCCTATAGTAGTAGATATTTGCCCATTCTACACCTACAGCAGTGTAGCATCTCAAGGAAGTTTTCATTTTGGACTATGTATGTGCTTTCAGTAGGAAAGGGAAGGGAGCAGGAGGAAGATAAAATGACCTTCATATTTGGGTATTATGAGGACCTTCAAAGTGCAGTAAACCTGTCTACTATTTGCATGGGCAAAGCTGATGTTTTTGTGGGGAGCCAGGCACCTACACACAAAATTTACTTAGAAAACTGCTTCTAATTCTGCAAAATAAACTCTAAGCAGTTTCACTTTAATTACTAAAGGCAGGTTCAGTTGCATTCTGTGAGGTATTAAAACTAGCAGAGGACAGTAATGGAGGGTGCGTTCTAGTAAGACTTCAGTGATAAATCAGAGTGGTTATGACTTGTGCATTAGTATAACTGCTGTAACAAAAGTTGCTGGTTTTCTTTTTGTGGACCTCAATATTTAAGATGAATGAATTTAAGGTAAAAACATTGCAACCTCATCAGAGAAAATTTCTGACCTTGGGCTTTTGTCTTTATTTCCATTGAAAAACAATAGCTTTTTACAAAGAGCCTTTGTTTAAAATCAGATGGTGTCATCTTTGTAGCTACAGGGTGTATTGTTGACAGTAACAGCATCAAAATTTCACCCTGAAGTGTTTTAATGATTTATTATCCCTTGCTACTTCGTCACACCTCCATACCCTTACTTTTGGATTTTAAAAACTGGCACAGTATATTCTAAAATACATTACAGGCTGACAGCTTAAGAAGACTTGTAAGAAAAGAAAGATTTGGAGTACAACCACTGAAGTGCTCAGGAGTAGTGAAATTTGTAAGCACACTTGATTCCATCTTAGCATACAGCCATAAAATACAGATGACCCTCTTTCCTGCCCTACTTTTATATACACATACATTTCATACACTTATATCAATGACACATTTTTCCCAGCAACAGCATGAAAGAAGCCATTCTTTTTCATGCTGTTGTCTGCAGGCCAAGTGAGTGAAAAGAAAATGGCAATGTATTTAGAGATTGTTCTTTAAGCTGTGTGAAAAATGGAGTAGAGTCTATGCAGGGGAAAAAGCTCATGAAGAAGCTATTGCATAATAAGCCACAGTATGAGTCTAGTAGATACAAACTCTTTCATAGCAACCACCTGTTCACATCTGATATTCAACTGCAAATGCAGATGGCTCACCCTTCTGTCATTAAAAAAACAAGGGGGATTTTCCTCACACTTGCAGGAAACAAGCAGCTATGCAACGAGGAACAGTTAATTGATGAAAAATTGTTTTTATGTCCGTACTTTGAACTCCATAAGGATTTTTATTCTACCTTCAAAGAGAAAAATTATCACTTTGTTTCTGTCCTCTTTTTACCAATTAAAGGTAGCTTTTTCACCTGTTTACCAATTAAAGGTACCTTTCCCAAGCCAAATGATTATTTCTGTCAGTGTTTTTCTACTGTGTCTATTTATACAGTGGTGTGTTTTGTCTAAAGGTTGTTTTTTACCTCTTCTTCAATTAAAAAAATGTTGATTCTAGTCTCAACATTGCTGAGTATCTGTAAGCTTTGTCTGTGACGATCAGCTATGTCCTCTCTAGAATATAACACAAAAATTCAGATTATATTGCTCTCTTTTCACAAGTAGTTGGTAGTTGTTCATGGCTTTGAAAATTATATTTCAAAAGCTAAATACAATATAGATTCATATAGTATTAATGCCTTCTAGTTAGTCAGCATGAATTATCTGTAACTGAACACAGTACTGTTCGAATCTTAATTATACGTCTGTCAGTCACAAAATTCCATTTCATGAGAATGTAATTCACATAATAAATGTACAAAGGGACCACAAGTAACAAGAATGTATATACCTGAAGTTTATAAGTCCCTAATGCTTGGCAAAATGTAAATTAATATTGAAATAATAGCTTCCAGCCATCATATGCTGAATGTAACAGACTGTATTCAGGGAGGCAATTCTTAATTTTTTATGTCTCTTGAAGGAAAAGAGCAGGTACATCTGAGGGTAAGAATGAAAATAAAGCTACTTGAAAAACTATTCTAATGTAAAAAGGTTGTCTGCTGACATTTAGAGGCTTGATATCTTTTTCCTTAATGAAACAGCTTTTCAGAGAAGAAAGCCAAGTAAAACAGTATATAACATTTAAGTATTTAGAGCTCTACAGTTTCAGGCATGTTTTCCTAAAAATAAACCACTTAGACTTTTATTTAAAAGTGATTTGCTTTTTATTTGATAATTTCAGTAATCACTTTCCATTCCTTGCCCTCTAAATTTATCACTGCTTTCATGCTGTACAGTGTGGGGTTTATTAGGGCCTCTGAGAGGAGCAGTGAATTAGTCTCATGCAAACTGAAAGATCACAAAGCAAAGGATGCAGCTGGAACTTTAGCATCAGTGTGGAAAGGGGTGGTAGTATAAGACATTTTGTCACTTATTTTTCTCTACAAACAGAAGGCTGATTTTGCAAATTAAGGCATGAGTTAAAAAAGAAGGGAAGTAGCAGCTAACCATAAACCAAAATATCTTTTGGGGTGGGCATGCACAGAGAAAAGCTGCACTTTGTTGAGCTGTATACCTCCTACCAAGGATGTCTTGTGTTTTTGAACCATGGAGTCAACTTGAATAATCTCTTAGGCTAAATGTGTTGCAATATAGATCTACATGTGAAAATAAAACAGCTTTTTCACACTGGAATTTACACAGCCAATGATTTTCTGATATGGAAAAGGAAATAGAAGGGAAATGGAGAAGATTTAGAACAGTAAGATTCATGCAGCTCTTAGAAAAAGGGATTATGAATAGCTTTGGCAGCAAAAATATAACAGATTCATCTTGCTTAGACCATTCAGACAAGTAATGATTTATTTCTCTTTTCTGAAGTTTCCTGTATATTCCATATGATCATTGTCAGGGGGCTTCCATTGCTGTGTATGTACTGCAATTATAGAAGAAACCTATTGAGAGGAGTGATGCTGTGCAGAGGAGCAACATGTCCACTGCCAACAGGGTTTTTTTCAAAAGTTGTTAAAGTAACACTGAATTTTTGGCAGCAGTTGATTTTTTAGAATTCTTCCCTTTTAGAAGTTTTGATGAGAAAAATTACCTTTTTTTTAAAATTAATTTAGAGAGTAATAGTATGATTGGTTTAGTCTTAATTATGCTTCAAAAGTGATAGCTTCAGAAGATACAAAATATTTTTTCTCATATACAAACAGATTGTCCCATGATATGGAAACTAAATTTGCATCACTTTTATTGCCCAAAGGTGGGGACCAAGGTTGATACATGATAACAGTATAGTATAAACTTTTATCTTCTCTCATTTTGTAAAAAAACGTGGTCTATCTTGGTAAGATAGCTTTACTCTTACAGATTTCTTAAGAAAAGCCAAAGAAAGAACAACATTTACCCTTCAATTATATCTTATTAGGGCTTTAAACTCAGCTACTGACTGACAGGTCTCAGACTGGCAAGGCTGAGTCACGCATTCCATTCACAGTAAGTCACATTCTAAGGAGGATGGGAGTGGGACCATGGTATCAGACTATAGTAATGGAAAATAGCTCTTTTGTTTATTTGACAACGTCCAGGTAAGTAAAGGTCACAGATCCACTTGGTCTTGCAATGGAGCAAGGACTGTGGTGTGTCCGGGTAGACTTTGATCTGGTTTGTGGTGGAGAGGGTAAAGGAATAAAGGTATTTCTGATGAGGTATAGAAACTTGCCTTCCAACCTCACTACTACAGCAGACACACTTGAGCACAGGAAAGAAAGAACATGTGATAACCCATCTATGGCTTTTGGGTACAAGAATTATGATCTGATCTTAAAATACACAAACTGTCCCTGGGTTAGGAAAAAATGGAGAATGAAAGTGACTTCACACTTGTGAGACTTTGTGTGGGATACTGGTGCACTTGTAGCACTCCACTGAAGAGAACTGACAAACTGAGTAGAGTTCAGCAGAGCAGCACCAGGCTGGTCAGAGATCTGTAGCACGTGGAGAGCCTGAAAAGTGTATCTGGTTATTGTGCGAATGGAAAAGCTGAGGACGGGGAGGGTGTGCACCTGCTGTATACAGATTTATGATGATCAGTTATAGAGAAGACAACAGCCGTACTCTCCTGACAGGTACAGAACAAACACAGGAGACAAGCAACATAAAGTGCAGCAAAAGAAAATCAAACTAAACAGTTTTGTTTTGAGGAGCAGGAGGAGGAATGGGAGGAATATGTGGAGGAGCTGTTTAAGCAGAGGAAAAGATTACCTTAAACCACTACATCAGAGAATAAAATATCTGAAGAACACTGAGAAACAATTTTTAAGAAAGTATGATTTTTATGCAGAAAGAAAAATTACGAGTGAGAGATCTGCTTGATGATATATTTCAGTAAAATAAATCACACAAGATCACAAAATCATTTCATCTGGAAAAGACCTCTGAGATCATTGGGTCCAACTTTGACTGATCACCAGGTCAACAAGATCATAGAACTAAGTGACATGCCCTCTCACTTCTTGAATACCTCCAGGGACAGTGAATCCACCACATCCATGGGTAGACTGTTCCTCTGATTAACGACCCTTTCTGTGAAGAAATTTCTCCTGATGTCCAACCTGAACCTCCCCTGGTGCAGGTTGAGGCCATGTCCCCTCAGCCTGTCACTGGTGGTCTGGGAGAAGAGGCCGAGCCTCATCTGCCTATAACCTCCTCTCAGGTAGTTGTAGAGAGTAATAAGGTCACCCTTGAGCTGTCTTTGCTTCAGGCTAAACAGCCCCAGTTCCCTCAGCTGCTCATGTTGTCACAAAGAAAAATGCAATAACATATTGGCACAAAGAAAGTAATCATTGATTAAAATTTGTTCAGGTTGTCAGGATCTCATGAGCAAAGATATTTTCTATGCTTCATTAGTCTGTGCACATTATCAACTGCATGTGAGCTGGTAGTTTCGAGGAGCAATGAAAACCTTTCTCCTGTTATATTATTAATGATGCTACATTTTTATGGCTGTATCTACAGATACAATTTCAGCAGCAGAGGTTACATAGAGGTGGAAAGACTGGGTTTTGTTTCAGTGCCATCAGTTATGCTTCTAGGAAGATTAAATTAATAGTTGTGTTTAGTAGCAGTGAGAGGTTGCCACTTTGTGGTCCTAGGTTTGTGCAGCATGTGTGTAGACATGCCTGTGTCTGACTGGCTTCAGTATTGCCATTCCAGATTGCCTGGCTGTTACAGAGAGAACCATGCACTCCTAGTAAGAACAGCACTGGGAGATCTAAGCAGAGCACTTTCCCCTCTAGAGGTTGGGAACAGGGTATCAAATAGAAGTTTAATACAGTCAAGTGTTAGTGCTGTAGTAGCATCTTAAATAAACCTCAAGTTTAGTAGACTGCCATAATAGCTACAACACATCCCTTTGCATTTCTTTGGAGTGTGCTTAAAAAGTTTATCCACTATGGAACTTCTGTTTCCTACAACCTTTGTGCTGACTGGTCTCACTACAATCTCCAAAAGAAGACCCAAAATGTCAGTACCCTTACTAAATCCTATGCCCTCTCACTAGCAAAGATTAAGTTCCATTTATTTTCCATGATAGTATGACATTTTAAATAATGTTTTGTGGATAACAAAAGGCAGTTACATAAGTAATCTGAATTACTATACGCAAAGAGAAGATAAATGGAAGATAAATTAGTAAAACCTCATTGATGGTAGAGGGACTGAATGAAGACTTCAGTGTTTTGGAAGGACAGAAAGGGATTCTGAAGTGTTTGCTTTTCTTCAGTTTTGTGCTGTATTGTCTCCTAAAACACCCACATTGGAAACCTCTAGATACTTTATAAAC
>VWZQ01008663.1:110986-129741 GCA_013397015.1 Myiagra hebetior | reverse complement strand
TTGCCAGAAAACAAATTAAAAATCTTCCTATTGCAATTTGGTTTGCAACTTAAATTCTTTATCTGAGCCTTAGCTGCTCAGATACTGCTGGCTAAATGCAGGACATACATAGCTCCTTTACTTAAACTTAGAATGATTTGATTCTTCATCTTGTCATTGAAGTACTGAGTGGGGAGAAGAATATATTAGTTTGATGATTTCATAGCAAATTCAAGTAAGTTAATGAGATTTAACTGCTAAGTACTACACCTTATGTAAGAGATCTGAAGAAACATTTGCTGAACATTAGGGGACAAAATACTTTTGTGATGTAAACTGGTGAGATCAATTTATTGAAATGCCAAGAAATGCCAGCTGATGAGCGGGCGTAGAAAGCTCTCATGCCAAGCGCTAAAAAAGGAAAAGAAATGCATCTTTGATTAAACAAGGCTGATATACTGGGTAGTAAATGCCTCATTTAGAATAGAAATTTGGTGAAGAATATTTTCAAAAATCTTCTCAAGCTTTCAGTATAAATACTCATAATTTGTAAAATTAGTTTTAGTAATGTTAATTTCACCTGGTTTTCATCACCCATAAGTGCCATATGCTTTACCTGCATAGCAGCAGTACTTAGCAAATCTTCCTGCTGAAACTTGACTTTTCTTTTTAAAAATACATTAATTGTGAGATTTCAGATAAATTTGAAGCTCTTCCAGACAGCTGAGAGTCTCATATTTTATTGATATATTTTTCCCTAGAAACCAAGAATCCTATAAAAATATTTCAATTTCTCTTTAATGTGTATTATAAGAATGTGTTTTGATCCCTTCCAGTACCTGTGAGCCTTCTAAAGAGTTTTAGTTTTGAAACCTAGCAAACAGTTGCTGCAAGAGGGTTCATGAAGCTGAGCCTTTCATGTTTGGACATGCTTAGTGAACGCATAAGATTCATTCATGACAGTGTGTTTTCTAACTAACAAATGAACTATCTTTTAAAAATAATTTTATAAAAGCAATAGTTAACTATTCTTGATTAGCAGCATTACTTGCTTCCTTGGGTCTTTCCAAATGCTGTCTGCTCAGACGGTACATCCTTGTATCTACTACACTGGTGCCTTTTTGGAAATCTCAATTGTTCTAGTCGATTTTTACTAGGAATATGTGCTAGCAAAAACCCCAGATAATACAATAGAAGCTTCAGAACAGGCTGATTATGAACTGTATTTTTGAGAGGTGAGCAAGATATCTATATTTCAATGTGAATTGAACTATAGACTAGTTATATTTGTAATAACCATAGAGCAAATCAAGCAAGAACCTTTACTCCTTTAAATCTTCTTAGCTGATTGTGATCTGTTTATGCTAAATCTGATTATGATGCAGACAGAGAAAAGATATTTGCTGTGGATGTCCTATTAGAGTGACAGAACATCCTTGACTTACAGAATTCTGTTCAGAGGAATTACAGGATTAATTAAAAATCACTTTATGTTAGTAGGACATCTGTTCAGAAAGGTTCTACAAGACTTTGAGTCTGTAAGGCTCACCTTTCAATGGAGTTTGTAGTCTTTAATTAATGATTACTTCTTCACTGGGCCTGTGAGGAATCACACTTGTGTAGTCTGTCTGTGAAGACATCCCATGTGTCTGACATCTTGCTGCAAAGGAGCAGGGAGAAGCAGTTATGAAATCTGTTATTAGTGTTAGTCTAGATGCTAACAAGCTTTGGGCTGTGGTCATACTGCAATACAAATATCTCTGTATCTCACAAAAGCATAGAATGGATTGGTTTGGAATTCATCTTGTTCCAAACCCCCATCATGGGCATGGATGCTATCCTAGACCTTGTTGCTCTGGGCCCCATCCAGCCAAGGGACCTTGCTTGCCACCAGGCTCCACTCGAATCCAGCCAGCCAGCTCCTCACCCACACAACACCCCATCCTTCAAATCCAGGAGATGAGGACGTCATGTGGGATCGTGATGAAGGCCTTAAAGAAGTCTAAGTAGATGACATCTGTCAACTTGTTTAGTTCCTTCATCTTAAAAGACCGTCAAGCTTGGCCAGAATTTTTTTTTTTTTTACTGAAGCCATATGCCGAACCTCCTTGTCTTGCATGTGCCTTAGCATTGCTGGCCTGAGGATCTTCCCTGTGATCTTCCTGGGCTCACTGGTCTGTAGTTCCCTGGGTCTTCCGTCTACCCTTTTAAAAAATTGTAGTGATGTTACCCTTCGGTTTGTTTGGTTTTCTAATTTCTGATTGTGTGGACATTAGAAAAATTGGAAATGGATAATGAAGACATACAAAATTAAAAATTCCCAAATTAAAAGCATAGAAATATTGTCTTATGAGTGGACTGCTGAACCCTGTTACGAGCTCAGTGTAGCAGTCGTTTTTTAATAAAAAGTATCAAAATGCTAACATTCTTCAACCTGCTCTAAATTTTAATGTATTTTCATATTTTAAAAATTATACAGGTAACATCCAAAGCTTTGTTACATGTCTGAGTTATCAGAAATAAATGAAGATTCTAATATTCATTTTAAGAATAATGGTTTGTCTTAAATTTTCCTGGGCAAAATAACAGTTTTAAAAGACTAACAAGAACTTTAGTATCAAGTATTGTGTGACTCCAAATACATTTTTCCTGCCTACAAATCTCATGGGATCAGTTCAGCAGCTGGTCAAACTGCACAACTCATAAGGGATCAAAAAAATGCATTATAATAGAAGTTTTAACATGTCGGCAGTCTCAGAGTGTGGAAAGATAGCATTAGTAGCACAAATTCTTACACACTTTTGACATTTAGGATGACAAGGGGAAAATGATGGCACAAAACTCATTATTTCTTTCATAAATCCATCACTTTGAAAATCAAAAACGTAAATTATCCTTCAGAGATATTTCCTAGTAGCATTTTCTTTTTCTTTTTTTTCAGGTGCTAACTGAATGCTTCTAACTTTGTCCTTTTTTCTCTCAGTGGATGTGCTTTTAGATCTAAAGCTGTTTTCCTAGAAGAATAATCTTATTAAGAAAGTTAGTTCATTGTATAAATGACTAAATATTTTCCAGAGATCAGTGCTTAATCTCTTATTTATGAAAATTAATATTCCAACATAAGTCTTTTTCTTTTTTTAATTGAGTCCAAAATACTGTCTCCTCAATGTTTGTCCAGGAGAAGGCAAGAAGGAATAGCTCAGCTTGAAAACAAAACAACAATCAATCTCTCTTAAATTGAATTTGAATAGTTTTTCCTCTCTAAAATCTTTCCTTTCCTTTCTTTATCTCTTCTTCAGATGCTTGCAAAGTTTAACTTTCTCTCTGAGTTTGACTCTCTGAGTAACTTCCACTCTATGACTCAAAGTGTCACTTCTGAGAAAACGTCTATGACTCCTATCTATTAAAATAGTGCTTCTGCAGAGACATCTAACTGTGCTAATACAAAGTTCCTTATGAAGACAAAAATGTGAAGAAAAAAAACAAGGACAAGGTCTTTCTCAGTGTTTACAACTTTTTCCCTGTTAGTACTTCTGAGAAAGTAGCAAATGTCTTCTAAAGGATCTAGTTCCTGTTGCTTTTTAAAACTAGGCTCTAGCTATGAAAATCCTTATAATTCAGGATACGAAGCTTACAAATTGTCACTCTAAAGCATCCTCCTACAGTGCTTCAGTAAAAGTCTTGGGGTCACTCACTGCTCCTGGAGACTATTTTTTGTTTATGTCACCACTCATTATGGCACTTCATGATATGACTGTTGCTGCTGCTTCCTCCTGATGCTTCAGAGCTTAATCTGGTTTTCATTCCTCTGTGACTCTTTTGCTTTTTCTTTGATTAGTTTTAACCTCATTAGGCTTTAGATTCCTTCTTTCTACTTGGAGAAAAATAACATCTACCACATATTTGAAGCATATTTTGTTTGTGCAAAAGAGCAAAAGAGCATGCACAAAGATAAAGATAGCAGTATCTTTTGACCTCTTTATATAAAAATAGAACTAAAATGCTCTTTTAGGGATACTCTGAGATGCAATCTATTTTGTTTTAGTACATGTCATGGTATTTGTTTGTCAAATTGCTCTTTAGGACAAAGATTGCACAGCCTTCTGTAGCAACAATTTTATATGCCCCATCTTGGACACGGTCTTCCAAAGACCGAGGCAAAATGACCGCTTCAAAGAACTGGCCATTTTTCTAGGTACTCAAATATATTCTTCTGAATGTTTTTATAGTTTTCCACATGAATCACAAAAAAAAACAAAAAAGCAAATTTTGCTTCAGTACCAGCATGACATGCAAATATTACTTTGATAACTGAAATCAGTGTAAAACCAAAGACAGCTTTGTGAAGTGGGTATTCAGAACAAAGCTGCCTAATCCACATTCTGCTTATTTGCAAAGATAACATATAATTATTCCACTTTGCATGAAAAAAAAGCAAGTCAGATGGTGGTTTATCAAAACAATAAAATGAATATTTACTTAGCAATATTGAACTGTATGACAAGTACTATTCTCATAAGACTTGTGAGAAAGAACACTGTTCACTACGACATGTTTCTCAGTTCTGGGAAATTCTGCTTATGCTGTATAACACTGGGGATTTATTTTGTAACTTATTTCTGATAAAACCAAACAATTCTACCTGCAGAAAGACTACTTCTTCAAGTAGACCTGCAGAATTGGACCACATAGGAAAACAGGAGTTTCTGCTCATCAATCAATCAAAAAAACCTCAAAGAAGCCCCCCAAAAAACCAGCCAAACAAAAACCCACCAAAAACCCCAAAACAAAAAATAAAACAAAAGCCAAAACCAGGAAAAATCAGTTGGGAACTCATTGTACAAAAAAGTAATTTCATAGTAGGAGCCCTATAGTGAATGCTCACCCTTCAGTGGAAACAGTAAAGGTGGATGGACATGGGCTGCACAACTGAGAGCAAAAGGACACAAAGGTGGTGACAGCCATAAAATGAAGAGAAGGAGACCCCCACTGCTCAAAGACAGTGATTGCCTTTCTTTTGCTACACTTTTCTCCTACACAGTACACTATCCTGCCTCCAAAATCTGTTCTAAGCTGTCTTCTGGATGTTACTTTATAATAAAAACAGGAGGAAAAACTTGGGTTTGGGCATTTACTTTGGTGTAAATTGGATCGGTTGACAATTGAATTTTATTCTATTGATAACTCATTATCAAATTGCAACCCATTTAATGTATCCACTGTTTCTTACTTTTATCTATCTATCTATCTATCTATCTATCTATCTATCTATCTATCTATCTATCTATCTATCATCTATCTATCTATCTATCTATCTATCTATCTATCTATCTATCTATCTATCTAATCTATCTACCTAAGTGCCTATTTATCTACCAATAAAGCAATAAATTACATCAGATCTTCTCTTGTCAGATTCACATTGCTACTTCAATTGTACTGCCTTCAAAGAGCAGAAGTTGAACAATCAACTATTTAAACCCTTTTCTACCTTTCTTGGCAAAGAAAGAGTGATTGTATTTTTTACTATACAGTAGTGAAGACTAGTACAAGTCACAATGTGGTATTTAATAAACAGGCCGCATTAAATCACCACTTGTAGGATAGCAGAAATACTTTTCTGTATTTGTAAATACAGTTACTGTTTAAATACCTCCCATTTCCTTCCAAACACTCGTTCACCAAAGTCTAATAGACATTGACATAGTTCAGCATTAAATTATTCATTTGGTTTGACTTTACATAGGAAGACACATTACTTAAGTACATTCACTACAGCATAAAATGAAACATTTATATTCCTTTTGCAAGTCTAATGTGCAGTTTAAGTTAAGCTATCACCTAAATCTTCTCTACTATTCTATAATATGAATATTCAGCAGTATTAGCAAACTTTGGGCAGGGAATTAATGCATTTGGGGGCTAATTCTACTAAATAAAGGGAACACACAGATATTTTATCACCCACATTTTGGAGTCCAGTCTTTTGCAGAATTTTGAGGGGGTAATGGACAATAGTACACCAAAGAATACAGAGACCTTGTGTCCACTAGGATAGCAGCGTATATCACATAGACTCTAGATTTAGTGTTCTACATTTTTTCTTCAAGAGAAACTGTCAGTAACTGAAAGTCCAAGTGAAGCCAATTAAAGCAACCCCACCTGGAGTACTGCATCCAGCTCTGGGGTCCCCAGCAGAGGAACCCCGTTGAAGTGAGCGCAGAGGATGCCACCAAGTTGATCAGAGGGATGGAGCACCTCTCCTATGATGAAAGGCCAAGAAAATTGGGATTGTTCAGCCTGGAGAAGGCTTTGGGATGACCTAATTGGAGCCTTCCAGCATCTGAAGGGAGCCAAAAAGAAAGATGGAGAGGGGCTATTACATGCTTACAAGCATGCCATACATGCTTACAAGAGCATGTAGTGGCAGGGTAAGGGGGAATGGATTCCAACTGAGAGAGAGTGGGTTTAGATTACACATTAGGAAGAAACTCTTTACTGAGAGGATGGTTGAGGACCGGAAAAATTGTGGATGCACCACCCATGAAAATCTTCAAGGCAAGGTTGGATGGGACTTTGGGCAGCCTGGTCTAGTGAAAAATGCCCCTGTCCATGGCAGGAGAGTTGGATCATCCCTAGATGATCTTTAGGGTCTCTTCTAACACAAACCATTCTTGATTCTATGCTTCTGTTAAATGTATTTTAACATTTCTGGTTGCCAAATTCCATATCAAAACCATCAAACTGGCAGAAAAACTACCCTGAATGGATCTGTTCTTTTGCTTTCTGCCATGGAAAAATACAGATGTGAGTGTGGGAAACTCGTGTAATACTGTATTACATAATTGTTAATAGTTTCCCCAAAATCTATGAAAAAATCGGCATCATAAAAATGGGATACTAGAAGTTGAATGAGAGAAATATAAAGAAGTTTGAATTTGCAATAAAGAAGTGTAGGTAATGCTACTATCTACAAAAATAAATACATTTCCTTTGTGGTAAAGAGTCTTGCTGCATATAATATGATTTAATGAATGAGAACTCAAGTAAAAATGGAGACAGAGGCTGTTGAAATACCTCCGTTTGAATTATTTATGTAGTAAATCTCAACTAATAAATGTGTTTCTAAAGTATTTTAAAAGCAGATATTAGGGAGGTATTAGGTAGCAACTTTTAAGATTGTATTTTGACACTCTCTATTAGTTGTTGATTTCTAAACCCTTACTTTTAAAAAGGTACTTTGCTGTACTCTGCAGTTAAAAAAAAAACCCTGGCAGCTAAAAATTTGTTTACTTTCTTTCCACATACAAGAAAAAACATTTGCTTTTGTTTCCTTTTTTTCCCCCTAAATATAAGCAAACCAAAGAAGATCTCTTTTTTTCCCTACAACATTGAACCAAAGAGGTAATACTGCATAACATCCAATTTGCTATTAAGAAATGAAGACAAGTAAAATATCTTGTTATTTATAAAAATCTCTCTAAAAGCAAAATAAGTCACGTGGAAATGTCTGTGCAATTTTCCTGCCTTGTGACTCATCTCTTTAAAACTTGTGAAATATTTTGTGAAATTCATATTCTTAGTCTAGAAGAGTAGTCCTTATCAAGTTAGAAGAAAAGATGGAGGATTTAATTATGACTAATGAAATCATCTTTAACAAAAGTTTATTTCTTGTTCCACAGCACAGTATAATCTATATACAATGAACCAGTTTCTTCATAAAATGCCTGGCTATAAAGCTCAGACTGAGAGTTTCACATCCTCCTTTACACGCTGTCCGCTTCTGCACAAATCTGCATGCCAGTTTACTTTGTGAAGGTGATGTATTCAATTATTTTATCTGGTTCTAAAAGCATCTGTATATCATATGTAACGATTAGAACCTTCCTTACAGCAAACAATTACTAATTCACTGTTCACTGTTAGTCTATACAGTCACTGCCACAAATTGTTCCCATGAAGTTGTTATTTAGTTTATACCTCATCACATGAAACTTTTGAATATCCTTTGGGACAATGGAGGTTTTCTCCACTTTTCAGCCAAAGAGTTGAGTTACAAAAAGGGTAAGTGACTCAGCCTCTACTAGGAGATTAATTAGTCTTGGTATAGCTTTGAGGATGGACAGGTATTTGTCAGAAATGCTAAAAATCTCTCTTCACTTGACCCTTGAGAGGGTAAATTAGACACTTTGGACTTCCCCTGTTTGTTAAGAAAATGTTAGAAAACTTTAGTATAAATGAAAATTGACCTCAAAAGCAATGGAAAAGGCGAACACAATCTTTTCTGCAACTTCTGGGCCATGTCACTGGCTCATCACTTAATCTGAAACAGAGCTACAAAGCAAGCAAGATTTTAACAAAATAGTCTCAGGGATGTCATTAAGAATAAACAAAGGAATAAACAGTTTATCATTTCTTCCTTAAGGCAGTAGAGAGTTTACTGACTTTTGTTTCAGTCTTGAAGATTTATATTTTTTATTTCCAAGATTGCAAAACGTTTTCATTTCAACATAATTCAACAGCAATGGCAAAAAGTAGGCATCGATCTCAGAGGCTCATTGACAAACTAACACTTTTACCTGTTTTTGCAAATGGAAAAATTGGTCCACAAGTTTTGGCATGAGTGGGGCATTGAATTTAGCTGGTTTTCAGGTGCTTACCAAGCTACTCTTTCATGCCCTCTCCTCTGCAGGATGCAGGAAGAAAATGTAATGAAAAGACTTGTGGATTGAGGTATGGACCAGAAGATTGCTTATGAATTACTGCCACAGGCAAAACAGACTTTGCTTGAGTGAAATTAATTCAATTTATTGCCAATTTGTAATAGAGCAGGATAGCAAGTAATAAGAACAAACTTCCTCGTAAGTTCATACTGTGTGTAAGATTCATCTTAATGCTGAGAAGTGTTGTATGAAAAACTAGAACAAGAGACATCTAGAAGATTACCTCAACATAAACAGAGGCCCGTTTTACAGATTTTCAGTTAGCCGACATTTATGTACTTTGTGAATGTAAATTTTCACTGTAAGTTCAACTTAACAGACATCCATTCGGGTCTGTAGCACTTTAGTGTCATAATTAAATGCTTAGTTAATATTTCAGGCTACGTGAATGTAAACTTCTAAGAGGCTGAAAACACCTTTAAATAGCATTGAACTACTTGAAACCAACAGTTTCAAGAGTACTGTAGATTCTTCAGGAAAATGTTTTATTTCCCAGGGCAAGGCAGGCTTGACAGATTTTGAAGTATATGTGCAGAACCTGGACAAATTGCTGTAACATTTCACAGCAATCAAACTTTTTGCAGTTGGGACAGAAATTATTCCTTTGCTGGCAAGGCACTGAGTAAATAACTGGAAAAGGCTGTTTGGTTTAATGACAGGGTTTAGTTGTGCTAAATGATAAAACAAGGCAAATGATAAACCAGAAGTTTCAAGTGTAAACTCCTTGTTAGTAACAACATTAGGAAGCTTGTAAACTATGGAATCGGTAAACTGAAAACCACTCAGCAATTACAATGATGTAAAACTTAACACATTTGTAAATAATAATGCAGCATTAGCAATTGTTATATGTTTTATCATTGACACAAAGTACCTGACAGAACCAAAAAGATACCTTAATAGATTCTTACAGCTAATGAGTTGTCAAATTAGCTATTTTGTTAGTTTCTGCTTCCCTAATGTTGTATGCAGGTATCTTAAAATGCATTATTGCCATGTTCGTACAAGTGCTTTTTGTAGCTAAGTACATCTTTGTTCACGGTCTTGATGAGCCTTGCACAGCTGCAGTAAAAGACAGCAGCATACAATATAGCAAAAATAAATCATAAAAAAATGAGTGAGTTTTTACAATGCTTTTAGCCTCATGTCTGCTCTGCCCCAAATAATCTCAGTAAGTTGTATTATAATTGATTTTAAGTAGATGTAGGCTCAAGCCAAATAACCGAGATTTGGGAGAAGTCTTAGCTTGCCCATCACATGACACGAGAGATGGTACTGCAAATTATTGATGCACAAGCTCTCCCAAAATTTACAGCCAGAATTATCTCAGTATAAAAAAAAGTCATTACCCTGAAATACAGCTAAGCAACTGCTACTGGATCTTCTTAGTTTGCCTCCGGATTATAAAGAAACTTTGAACAGATCTGTTTGGCCACATTAGTTTACCCCTCTGTTTTTCTTGTCATGATAGCAGAGCTGTAACTTAGTGCTGTAGCAGTAAAGCTGACAATTAAGAAATCACCATGATACCTGTCTTTTCTGTGGAATATATTATGTAGGAAAAAATAATATCTCTTTTGACATACCACTGCTCTAACTGGAAAAAACAATTAATATCCTTGATTAGAAACAGTTTCAAACCTATTTTAAAAAAATGATTTTTTTTTTTGCAGGGTTTTCTTTTGGTTATTTGTTTTTTATTTCAATGTGACAGTGTTATTTGATACTAGAAAGAAGACTTATTCAAGTCAATGGTAGTTGAGATTCATTTGAGTCACAAAATGTCTTCAAGAAGCTGTTAGAAAAATTTTGAAAGATATGACCTCATCAGTATGCCACGGTACCATAGCTCAGGATGCATGTTGATTTAAAAATCAGCAAAATCCCATGTTGTACTAATGAAGGTGAAAAGCGGCTGGAAAGAATAAACCTACTTAATATCTATTTTCCTATCGACTTAACTGCAATAAATATTTTTACAGTGTACAAGCCAGCATCATTAAAAGAATGAATAATTTTGAACAATGGCTGAAATGAAAGACACTAATCCTCAATTTTAGGTGTATACAAGCTGCATTCCCCTGAATATTCTATATACTTAGGAGACACCAGGTGGATGGTGATTTAGGGGTAGTATTACTGATCAGAAAACATTTTTGTTTTTCTCTCCTGGTTTATATCCATATTCCTATATCCATAAACCAAATATTGGATTCAAGCTGATTCCTACTCTTGGAAAAGCAGAATTAGTTTTATACTCCCTATGCTTTAGGATACATAACTTCTAAATTTTCAAAGTATGTGCAGTGGCCTTTTTATAAAAGTGAACTCTCGAGACGGAAACAACAGTGAAATGGCAATATCACAAAAACTGAGAAGTATTTATGCTGATACTGAACTGGTAAGGTTTTAACTTGTTTTTTCTGCTTCTATTATATTCCAACTACATTATACTCCAACTATAATTAAGTGCTGAATATTTTTATACATTAAACGTTACAACCACTTCACAAGTTTGTATTTAGTCATTTGGTTCTTACTAGTTTTAATAGAAATACCATAACTGAATATGCATGCATGGTTATATAATGTAGGATTTAAATAATAATGCCTAGAGTATGTCTTCTCATCTGAACAACCCAAAACCCCACATAAGCTTTGGGGAATTATTTATAAGGGATGAGGAGTACTTTAAATCATCCTTAGACCTCCCTGAAGTCCTCTGAGAAACTGCAGGGAAAAACCTGAAATTACTTTCTCAGAAGAAAGTAAAATTTTCTCTCTTTCCTTCTCTTTTTCTATTAACTGAAAGAAAAATATGTTTTAGTTTTTGTACAGGAGAAAATGTAAGAACATCCCCAAATCCATAAAAAATAATGTATAACAATGTTAAAATTAATACTCATCCTTCTAAAACTAGAAGTTGTTTATTTTAAATATTTTGTTTTCATTTTTTTCCATAATTCAATGAAAAAACAGCTAGGAAAATCTACTTTTAGCAGAGTAATAATTAATTCTGATTTGAATTTTAATTATATCTCTCAGGTACTTTAATAAAAATTAAACCAATAGAAGTAGCATGAAAGTTAAACATTCAAATTATACTCATTCAGATAGTTCATCTTCTTTAAAAACACTGCAAACAAAACAAGCTCTTTGATTAAGACTATCTCAAATTACAGAAACTCAATGTTCAAACTTCATACAGCCCATTAAAGAAAGCTGAAGTTGTCAATTGTCTGGCCTATTCCCTAATTAATGACTGCACTCCTTGCTTCTAACACGAGGATCACAACAGCAACAGTAATGATGTTCAAAGCCTGGACCTGAGAAGATCTGAAAGATCTGTCTGCCCAATAATATAATTTGCTATTGTAATTTTAATTTTAATTTTCATTCTAATTTTAATTTTTATTCTAATTTTAATTTTAATTTTAATAATAATAATTAATGATAGGGATAAAAATGATAATGGCAATAATAATGATAATGATGATGATAATAATAATAATAATAGTAATACTAATAGTAATACTAATAGTAATAGTAATAATAATGGTTCTTCCACCTCTTTCTAATGATTATTATTTCAGTCAGTTTATGAAATAATGACTATTCTAGCTACATCTGCTCAGCTTGAAACCCAAATAGTAGCTGTTCTTATCTTTCAGTTAAGACACCATTACGATTTCCAGGGGATGAAAATACGTCTCTGAAACATCTTGTTCCATCACTTTTTGCAACATGAAATGTCGAAGTTAAGCATTTACCAATTTTATCAGGATAGCATTTTCTTTCAGTAACCATATTTTTTCCCATATTATGAGTACACTAGAGAAAAACCATCTGTTTTCCATAACTTCAGGGTGCAGAAAAAATCTGAATATTCTAAACCAACTCGTTTCACAATTGCTAAGTCTCACTGTGGTTTTTTAATTTATTCCTTTAATATTAATTTTGGCCTGTCAGTGCATGTGGGAGATTTTGTTGTATTTTCTGTTTTGTAGTGTATGTACAGGAAAAGTTATGAGAAGAAAAATGCATCAATCCAAATGCCATCCCAAAGGAGGGGAAAGGTAAATAAATATATGGGATTTTAAAAATAATCTAGTTACAGCATGAGAGATTACATCTTAAATTGGTACTAAAATATTAGAGCAACTTATTTTGGAAATTGATACTTACTTGTATAGGTTGAGAAGTCCTTAGTGGGCTGCTCTGGAAAAATTAGTACCTAATGAATGGTAACTTGGAATTAAAGAAGAGCTTAGGACCCTGAGACTCCTCAGACTCCCGCATCTACTCTGAGTTTCACTTTGTATTTTTTGGTACGTAGGTAGATTGGAAATACAGTGACTCTGTCTGGAGGTCTCTGTTGAAGTAAATTAGGCTGATTGTCTCTACTGTTCTGTACTCTGTACTATTCTGTTGGTTCTTTGCAAAGAAAGAAAAATCTTTCCATCTGGGACCCAGATTTTGTGTATTAAAATTATTGTCCTTTGATTAAGGGATCTGAGCAGAAACAAACTGTTACTATCTGGTGTTATGAAAGACTGTGTCTGCTCCATTGCTTGAGATCACTGCATATTACAGTATTATTTTTCAATCATTGATGTTGAGAAATATTGGCAAATTATTATTAATTATATTTCAGGATATTTCAAGAGCTGTGATAGTATTTTTGACAATAATATGAAATGATAAAAATATTTCTGGAACGCTATGCATGGTAAGAACCATTTATATTTGTATACCACTAGCAGACACGTGTTCTTTATACGGGAGGGATAAAGAAATGCAACAGGTTGTCAAAAAGTATTGATAACAGTAAATGGTACTGAAAATAAAATACAATAAACTTTATTCCTAAGTTCATGCAGAAGGCAGGTCATCAGATCATGTACCCTGAGGTGTGTTAATGATCAGGTGATGAACACCATCTTGGGGCTCCAGTAATTTATCAAATAATATGTGACTGAGAATATAATCTGTACAGAGGTTTAGGACAGAAAAAGAGAATGAAGACAATTATTATTAGAAATGTGCGGTGAACCTGACATTTTAGCTTCCTCATTTAAACCTTTTTTTTATCTTTATTGTCTTTATAATGACTGTTGCTGTTGATGCAATTGCTTATGTGAGATATTTTGTTATTTAGTAGTCCCTTTTAAAGAAAGAGACTATATTTTCCTTCAAATTTATACTTAGACCAGCAGACTCAAATGCTCTATGAAGTAAATAAATGATCAGTAGAGTAGAAAAAATGAACAATATTATTTGGTACCCATGAGAGCTGAGGCAGAGGCAATAGATGGTGACTGCTAGAGTCAGATGGCGTGGTTATGTTGTCTTTGCGTAACCTGTTCAAAAAAATATATATTCTGGACTTGGAGTAGGAACAAATAGACTTTTGGATTCATCAAAATAATTAGTGGAACATTTTAAAATATAAGGATCAGTCTTTTATAAGAGTATTAGGAATTAATTTTAGAAGCTTTATATAGCAGGACGAGTTACTTCCAGAATGATTAACACAACTGACAGTTCTAATTTTGAACTATTGAATGTCAAAACACTGAGACCGAGAATGCTTGATAAAAATAATCTTATATACCTTCTGAAAATTGTATTTCACGTTATTGCTTTAGCCAATATATTGGTGCTCTATCATAACGACAGTCAGAATTCTATTAAAAGTTTGAGAAAGGTTTATTGTTGATGGATTTGAAGGATTGTTCTGATATAACATCCTCTTACTCTACCTGAAATGTAAGTTCAATAAATAGCTCTTTATAAATAATCAGTGTTTAGATCAGTCCAAAGATAAATCTTATTTATAAGATTAACATCTGAACAATCACTTATTCTGATTTAATCATGAGAGCTTCAGAACATTTGAAAAGAAGAATTGTTTAAGCCGTAATCACATAAATTTTATGTGGACTTTGGATGCCCCTTTTACTTCTAAGGTCAAACAAGTTCAAATGTTCTTTTAAAAATGTTTAGGGTTTACTCTGTGTAGAGAGAAAGGAATAATGCTAGATAATGTTTGGGTGGCTGGTTACTTAAATGTCTGTCTCCGGCTCTTTTATGTTCTTGTGCTGTGCTAGAAAAGGATGCAAGGGAGCAGAGAGGCACAGAGATAAATCTATTGACCCTATTACTTTTGTAAATAGAAATAGTCTAAGCTGTATTTGTGGTGTTGAATGCAACTTTAAACTATGAAGTTAAAACAAATTTCAAGATTGTCACCAGGATTTGCATTGGATGGTGCTGTGTTGTAAGAGATGATGTGTTTGGCTGACTGAAGAACAAACCCCTTTGGGCTGAAATTGGGAGAATCAGCTTATGTAGGCACTCTCAAATATTGTAAACAATAATGGTAATACAAATGACTCAGTTTCTCCTTATCCATATGTTAGACGTTGTTAAAAATTAATTATGGGGACCTATGTTCATTGTGTTAATTTCTATAAATTCACTTATGTTGTTTCAGTATTCAAAATATGCATGAGTTGTCTTATGAAAAAATAATACTTTTAAAATTTGTAAAAACTTCCCACTGTTTTCAGTTTAGTGAACTCCCATGCTTTAGAGCCATTCTTAGGCACTGCTGCATGGGGAAATTTCCTTTGGTATGAAGTCTTATCCTTTCTCAATGTTCTCTGCTGCTTAAAGTTAATAGCACACTACCTCAGAGTTTGTGGATTTATCACTCAATTTACCCTTCCTTTTACAATCCAGACAAAATGATTGGATGAAATGGGCTGATTATCTATCCCCACTCTTAAAACAAGAAAGCAAGCAAGAAAACAAGCAAGCAAGCAAGCAAACATATGAACAAACAAAATCAAACCAATATTAAAAACAAATCCTACCAACTCCCTATCACACCAAACCCACCAGAAACCAAACAAACAAATCCCCAAGATGCAGTTCATATTTTAGAAGACATTTTACCCAATTACATTATTTTTGTGAAATATCATACCATAAGAATAGAACTAATTAAAGGAGAAAGTTAATCCAATTTTTCTGGGTGCAACAGGTAGAAAAGAGCCTTGCAAAACAGAAGAATGCAATTAAAACAACGAATTTAAACTACAACACACATCTTTGTCTTTTAGACTGAAATAGGCATTTATCATGTTGAGGAATAATAGTGAAAATATAACATCATTTACCCATTACTCAAAAATAATATATCTCGCTTATTTGGAAAATATATCAATGAAGCAAATATCTTTTAGTCATATCGCACCACAGAAGAATTTTGTCTGGGCTTTCCCCTACAGAAACAAATTTTGTCAGTTTGTAGCTAGGAGGTAGGACTAAAATATTATAAGGAAGTTACAGGAGATCTTAAAATTAAGGGGAAGGTTTTCAAAGTAAATAATGTGAAAAGAAAACATAAAGACAAAGACAGTGAGTTGCTTTGAAAATCCAGGCCAAAATGTAGTCACTATTTCTTTTAATTGCAATGCAGGAAATCAGGTTTAACTTTCACTCAGCATTGTGTACGAATCCTAATGCTATTTGCTGGCATGTATTACTCTTTGTCTCCTGTTAAATCCCATTAAGTTTCTCTAATGAACTGCAAGCTGTTGTTCACATGAATTTACCTATGAACAGTGTTGTTCTTTGGCGTACCCATGCCCTTGTGTGACTGGTGGCTAATCATTCTCACTATTGATAAGGAAAAGTGCAGTGACTGTTAATATTCTTTCACCAGTAGTATGACCTATATTGCAAATCTCTTCAGTCAATACAGACAAAGCTAACCAGGAACCTTGGATAAAATTTAGCAGACAACACTGAAATTAGCATGGTTTCCCATTGTCTGTGGATAACATATATACTTTTTCTTTTTAACCAGAACATACTAAAGATGTAATAAAAGGGTAGAAAGGTCTTCTAAGAAGTAAAGTTGGACAACTTCAAGCTTCAAGCCTTTTTTCTTTTTTTAAACAAAAATTGTTACATTGGAAATCTCAATGTGTGTAAAACAACCCAATGGAGAGATTATGTCCAGGCAGAATATTTAGTTGGAATAAAATAGCTGGCCAATAAGAAGGCCACACACATTTTTATGCATGAACTGAAAATTATACACCTTCTTTTGAATAATGTCAAATTTTAAATCTTGACATTTTATAGCTAAGTTTATCACACTGAACAGCCCAGTAGGGACAAGCCCAAAGCTGAAAAGTGTGCTTTTGAAACTAGTATATGTGTTGCTCAAAGCTTCAGATAAACTCTCTGAAACAAATTATCATGCTTAAAACCAATAAACATTACTCAAAAAAAGATAGCTTGTGCTGAGAAGTAGACAGAAGCAGACTCTTTATTAGGACTTGTGCGAAAACCAATGAAAATGTTATTATCCAGTGGATTGATATTCATAAAACCAGGTAGAATAATTCTCCAATGTTTTACAGGAAGCAGGACAGAATTACTTCTGCAGATACCTGAGGTTTCCAAATACGGACTTTTCCACTTTTTAGGATTTAAGTACTATGCCTAAAAACACAGGATATACCAGGTCTTCCCTGACCATTAGTGAGTGTTTTGTAGATTATCATTTGCAAGACAGGGACACCTCAAAAAATGCACATGGACACTGAGTTCTTCTAAATGCAGAGGGATATTGAATAACTAGTTGTGTACCAGTACAGTAAATTTCTGAAGGAAAACTACTGCATCTTTAAAAAAATAGGTGAATTTTCCCACTGTGGTTCGTTTTTTAACACAGAAATTTCTGAAGGGCAAAATGGCAGATTTTGAACAAAAATAGAGTATCAATACACACTGCTGGGTACTACTTCATAGAGAGAAAAAAATGAACTTGTCCATTTGAGAGGTCTAGAGAATAAAATAAGCAATGCATCATTTTATATTACTTATTCAGAATAGACTTAGGTGTGTAGGTCTTTTTGCTCTCCCCTACGAGAGCAAATGTAACTCTATTTTCAACTAAAGTACTCATAACTCCTGTGATATGGATATTTATTGAAAGAATGTTTTTGAATGTTATTTATAAAGGTCTGTCATATAAATAGAAGCCATATCTATTCTAATATGATCTATGGAGAAAAAGATAGCAGATATCTAGCACTCTCATACGTCTAAGGACTGTGCAAAGTTTCCAATTTCACAAACTGGAAACTTGAAGAATAGAAAGATGGAACAAATAGGCAGCAAGATGTGTGATTAAAAAACCAAACCGACCACCAGAAAACCTCCAGCCACAGGTTCCCCCTTCTGTGCACACATTTTGGAGAGTTTTGTTCTGTTCTAATTTCCATTAAAAATTTATATGTCTGTTTTGTTTCAAAAACTTCCCAGATATTTGCACTTCCTCTTCCAACTTTTCAGCATACCCGTACTGTCACAGCTGTCAAAATTGATTAATTTTAGAAAATTATGTACTATAGAACTTTTCCAATGGTCTTATACCTAGAGAGTCATAATTTGACTACGTTCATAAGTTTACTCAGCAAGCAATATCTTGCTTTAAAAAACAGTTTGGAAAGAGCTTGGATATCTTTTTCTCCATCATGTTAGTGCCATGCCTAGTCTGACTCCTGCTATATATACAAGTGTGTCATATTTGTAGTAAATCATGTTTTAAATCCAGTTCTAGGGTCTGGAGTGGCATAGATGAAAATTTACTTGTGACCCAGTACTTAGGCTAGATTTCTCTATTTGCATAGATTGATGAAGGTCAACCAGAAGTAGTCATGCAGTTTATCTTATGAATAGTCATTGAAAGGAAGCCTTTAGAAGTTTGTTTTATTAATGTTTTGCAAAAGCACTTGCAAAGGAATCTGATAGATGTTTAAATTCAAAATTATGTTTGGATACCCTACTAATTATAACTAAAATAGTTTTAAACTTTACAATTTTTCATAGATGGAATATAGATTAATTCAGACCTTTTTTCCAAGGCAGTCCAAATGTCAAAGAGTAAGTTCATAAATATTTAATACAAACATTTTGGGAAGTATATTAGCTGTGCTCTGCAGCTAATGTAATATCTGATGCTCTGTAAAC